>JAGYXB010000010.1:600000-758000 GCA_022495005.1 Rhyacophila brunnea
ACGACTCAAATGGAATAGTACAAAACTTAAATTCATTAAAATTTAATATTTTTGTACATAATATCGTTACAACAAAGATATCAGCTTTCGAGCAAATCATTTCAAAAATATTGTTTTAAATTTAAAATTACCATAGCTAATAATATTGTTTAATATTGAATATATTAAAATTGAAATTTAAGTGTTATCAATACCGATTTTTTTTTAACTAGAGAACGCCATAAATTCTTTTAATTCTAAAATATTTACTCTACATAGACATTAAGGGCCCACATGCCCAACGAAGTTGAAAATGGAGCTTTTATGGTATTTTCAAAGCATTAGCCTAAACATTCCTTAAACGTTGTAGATAATCTATTTATATAATTTTCAAGCCATATTATCCTTTATATTTATTTTAAACAATTGATCACTGCATAAAGTATTTTTATTACATAACATAGTATTCTTTTAGACCTCTCGATCTCGATCGATAGAATATAGTCATATTTCAGTACATCCATGTGTATTGGTTTCAAGATTTTTTAAATTTATTAATTTTTAAACGCATTTATAAAACCATTAGTAAAATTGTTGTTAACATTATATAGTGAATTACGATAAAAAATTATATTTATAATCTCTGTGATCCCAAATTTGACAAGAATTAGGCATTTTATTATTCAAAAAATAGGCAAAATAGACATTTGAAGATAATTCTAAAGATACTGATTATAAGCTATGAACGGAATGCAGAAACATAAATCATAACTAAAATTTCCCTAGCAGAAAACACTATGCAGAACCATGTCCTTAGTTAAGATCATGTTGTCTATAGTTCACCTCGTCTTAAAAGCTTCGTTCGTTTTTTTCTATTGAAAATAATACCATAATTCAAAATTCTCTTTCCTATAGTTTAGGTAAATTATTTTATAATTGTTAAACGATGACAAAAATATGACAACTGCACTTTATAAATACAAAAACTATAAGTATATACATAATATTTAATTATAATACTCTTATGTTTCCGTTATCAGTCATTATACCTAATTTCACAAGTACCGCAAGATATTTTATTAAGCATGGTAACACTAGCGTCCAGTGTCATTCTGTCTGGCATCTTGTATTTCTGCGGACTGGCGTATAAAAAGTAAAATAATAATCTGCATGTACATGCTAAACGAATTAACATTATCAATATCCATATTGAGATAAATTGTTAAATGAATATGAGTGTATGGACTGTTTTATAGACACGCGAATTTATTTTGACAGCAACTGTCAGTGGTAAATGGTAATACAGAAGGGGGCGTGTTCATAACAAAAGCAGTCAATGGTTAAGGATTCCTTAACTCTATAGTCAGTATAGTCTATAGTTAAGTCATGCTTTTCGGAAACTTATCCTTAAGATCGAAATCCTGGATTCTGCATGGGTCTCTATGTCTTTGACCATTCAAATGTAATAAAACATCCTACGAATATTGATGGTTTTAGTATGTCTATGTACCTACGTATGGACTGTGACACATATAATCTACCTACTTCCAAAAGTCACTATTCACTATTGACTAATAATAATATATTATACTTAATGTTATCAAAATAAATAATCCAATGGTGGTCAACCACCTGAACAAAGCAACCTTACCCTACTCCCGGAATCTTATATTTGATATATTAACAACCCTTATCGAACCCGGCTACGTCTCTCTATATACCTCGAAGGCTCCATATTTCACGTGGAAATATCTCTAGTTCCTACTGACACCGGCCGATGATAGATCGGCCTCATTAAAACAATGCGGCCTCCATTTTTCTTAGGGTCCACCCACACGTGGGCCCGCCGATCATTGCCCAGCACGCACGCACTATGAATCAATCTAAATGCACGCGAACCATTATATTATTATTTGTTTGCCACTATTTTACGAATTTACTTCTTCTCAGATGATATCGTTATTAAAATAGATATTGCAGATAGTTTACGCAAAGTAAATAATATATGATAGGTAATTTAAGTGTTCATTCATTGGTTTATCTTGTAGTCGTTTATTCATTTAAATATGCACCATTTGTAGTTTTTTTTTAAGTATTTAAATTTAATTAATAACACAAATGTTTTTATGGTTGTTTTATTGTATGCACTTGTACATTCTTATGATGTATCATCATCATCAGCCTGAATCTATCCACTGCTGGACGAAGGCCTCTTCAAGCTGCTTCCACTTCTCTTGATCCTGTGCATTGCGTTGCAACGTACTTGCGTTGCAGCGGCCTCTAGGTCTACCTTGCGGACGTTTTGTACTTCTTGGATACCACTGGATGACTAGATTTGTCCAATGATTGTCTCTTCTTCGAGCTGTGTATCCAGCCCATCTCCATTTAAGGCTTTTAATAAACTCTATTACATCGCAAACTCTTGTTTGCTTCCTTATCCACTCATTCCTTTTCTTGTCCTTTCGCGTTATGCCCAGCATGCACCTCTCCATACCACGTTGTGCTACTCTAAGTTTCTGGATCTCTCTTTTACTTAGGGTCCATGTTTCACACACATATGCGCTCACGGGAAGCACACACTGGTTGAACACTTTGCGCTTTAGGCACAGTGGAAGGTCACTTTTGAAGAAATTATTCAGGCGGCCAAAAGCACTCCAGCCTAGCTTTACTCTGCGAACAATTTCATCAAATAATATGCATCCATCTATAAATAGACACTTGTTGTCCAAGATAGATGTAGCTTTTCACCTGTTCGAGCTGAGTGCCATTGACGAGGATCTCTTTTTGGCCCGCAAACCAGTTGAACATAACTTTCGTCTTTGTTACATTTATTTTCAAACCTACTTTGTTGCTTACTTCGGCGAGTTCCTGCATTCTGCTTTGGAGATCTTCTGAGTCTTGCGAGAAAATTTTGCATGATGTATAATATATTATTTAGATAATATTAATTTAGTTATCTATGTGAATTTAGTATTTAGTAGTTTTACATAATGTTTGGACAAACACAGTATGCGAGAAATGATTATTTAATTGAAAAATTATTTTTGAACTGCTTGATTGAATGGTTTGATATCGACTCGTCAATTACTAAGTTCTAGTAACGAGTACTTTGTTATCGACTGATATCGTTAGTTATATTTTGCGTTGGTATATGTTACTGTAATCTATTAAATTACAAGTATAAGACGTCCATAATATAACATTTATTATTATTTGACCATGCCCAATCCTAATAGGATCATATGGGCCCCACAGAGTGGAAGTTTGCATTAACAGATTTTATTTTTACGAGAAATGGATGTCAGCCACTTGCTCAACCTATTAGGTCCATACTCTGACTCATACACAAATTGAAAAACAATATGTGTATTTGTCAGACCCAGGATTCGAACATGGGACCCTCGACACTATAGACCGGCGCTTAAGCCACGCAGCTATCTTGGGTAATATAACATTTAACATACAACAATACAGTAAAGTATAAAGAAAAAATATCATTTTAAAAAACAGTATCATAATAATATAATGGATAGTAAGAATAAGCAAATACCTACGTGGAATAAGCTAATTTTACTCTTTTTTAAGAAATTATAAAACAACGTACACCTAAACACTTTTTCATTTTACATTTTACCTCCGAATTGGTTACCCCGACGTGATCAATTTGAATATAAGAGCCACTTTCGTGATTGGTACAATTGCAGCTCCACTGGACTCCGGACAGCAGATACTATGTAAAGATCGTCTCGATTCACAGTATTAAACTCAAGTTATAAACGTACAATAAGTATATTGTATTGAAAATACACATCAAAGTTGGACCGAGTGTGATTCGAACTTATTTATCAACCAAAGTATATACATAATTTTATGTTAAATACTAAGTAATAATTATTAGTATTGTGTTCTTTATTTAAATTGAGCATTGTATATTCTTAATTTAAATGCAATAAACTCTGTCGAGATTTCAAATATTAATTATGCAACTATTCAGTCAGACGACATAAAAATATATGCATAACAAAATAAAATACTTTTTTCGTCATAAATTTTCCGCTCTTCAGTATCAAAGCTCATTGACATTAAAAAGCGCTCCCGCGACGACCCCAGCTGAGCGCCGCGACGTCAAACTGTGACGTCACACGTTAACAACCTGCTCGCTCCTTCAATATTCAATAATCCAAATAATTTGCGACGGCATGAAATGTCATCGCGATGAAAACAGACATCGACATTGTTTGCTCGGTTGGCAAGTACTAAAGCAAAACTAACGTAACTTAGATTTGATAATTAAATATAAAAAATATATTTTAATTCATTTCGGTTTTGTAATATTCCATATGGATCGTATTAGTGGCCTAGGTGTCGCCTTGGGAGATTTTGCACTATGCACATTCACTTATGGTTAAATATAATCGACACAGAATATAGTTACAATATTTTTAAAATAATATTCCATAAAAATATTATTAACATATTATTAATTAAAAAAATAGCACTCATTTAAAAAACCAGGATACTGAGTGAAAGTGAATACATCTTCTCTCTCGTGCATTGATGGGAGGTGACACTAGCCCCTCTCCTAAATTTATGTGTTTCTTTATTGTTTAAATATTTAAAATAAAATAAATACTTTCGGTATAACATAATATTATAATCCTAACTATATTATTACCTATGCTTATTACAAATTATGAATTTAAGACCTTCACAACTTGATATTTAGAAGTAAAAAAATATTAGGTATCAAGACACTATTATATAAAAATCAAATGGATCAGTATTATGTTATTAAACAGTAGAAAAGTGTATATACAAAAAAATATAAATTAGATACAAGGCAGACCCCATTTTAAGAATTTATAAAACAATGCCCACCTATACTCATTCTCACGTAGGTGGAATATGTCAATATCCAAAGTGATTTGGTTGAACAGAGTTATTCAAATTAAATCAATTTTATTCATTTTACATATAATGAACATAACAAATTACAAATTCAAAGCGTTCACAAAATTACATAAAATAAATGTTAACAATTTTTAAAATAAAAATACAGAGAGATGTCACTTAATAATACAATAAGTAATAAAATAAGAAACAAAATAAGAAAAGAAATAAAATATAGCAACAAAAATAAAAGTATATGGAAGCACACAGGGTGAACTATCGATAGACCCTATCTTAAAAACTTATAAAACAACGTCTACCTAAATTCACCCTCACGTAAGTGGAATATATCAATATCCGAAGGGATTTCATTAAACATGGTTATTTGGTTATTGCCCTCCCAAATGACATCACTAATGGCACGTTAGTTCTGCACCTTGGGAGAACAAACAACGGATGCCCTCGATTCCTAGAGACACACAAGCTAACACCACCAAGAATGGCAGCATTTACATTTACGCCACGTATAAAAAAAATATGTAGCTAAATAAAGATCCCTTCTAAATTTTAAGCTACAGTATGTAAGCATACCTAAGAGAAAGTCAGTTGGATAGAGCCACGGATAATGTCCATACAGCCGAAAGTAAAGGAGTCTCAAAAATTATTTTTGGACTCTCTCCACCATAAGGCCGTACTTCAACGGATGCGGGGCCCAAACGATTGACCCACTCTGAAGTCTGCTTCTAACTAAGGAGTTATAGAGAATTTTTAGTACCGTAACATCGGAGACCCGGGAAGTTATAGTTCTCCCAATTGGCATTACCAATGGCAGGTTAGTTCTGCACCTTGCGAGAACAAAAAACTGATGCACTCAAATTATACGATAGTTATCAGAGACATACATGTCAATTCGACTAAGAATTTCTACTCACTATTTTCTGAAATTAATCCCTAAGTCATTGCTCTCCATTGTTCATAATACGTAATGAAAAAACAAACGTTTATAGATTATACAAAAAACAAATTAAACACATATTAAACTATTTATCTGAGTTAGAAAGTTTTCGTTCGAAGTCCAATGGAGAGATTTTATATGATTTCGGGAATTTCCCGATTGCATTTCGTATGTCTGACGTATGCAATGAATGTTATGACTTTGAGAATCAGTCGATTTGACGAGGGGAAAGCAATCCGACGAGGATAATAATATATTATTTCTGTATTGAAAATACAATATTCCGACAGTCATTGTTATAGTCATATTACCTTTATAACCCGTCATGCAATATGTCTCTTTGTAATTGAATGTCAGTCGATCAGTATTATTATGACCTTAGAGTTTAATAACAAAACTGTCTTTAAAATAATATATTTAGTAGGTGAATGTGAATGTTTGCACATTGTACATAGTTCTCGATATTAAGGATATTTTGCACGAAGCTTTATCTGGAAGAGTAATATGACTTCAATTAGCCATCTCGTTTACCTTAATTAACAATGCAAGAGTATTTTCTTTGAGCTGAAATACGACATTCATAAATAAATCGACTAAATTTATCGGAGGAATTTATAAAATATACCTATTTATTTAGAGGTATTTAAAAACAAAATCGCATCAATATAAATTAAAATAACATATGTATGTTTGAAACTACAAGAAGCAAATCTAATAAAATTAAATCTATCGAAAGTAGGTTTTTGGCGGTTATAGAATTTTTTTTTTATTTCTTGTGTTTAAAATTAAATATATTATAATTAAATATGAAAAATAATAAATTCAGCTATTACAAAGTGCCAAATTATTAGTAAGTATAATATTATATGAACGCAATTTCAGAGATCTAAATTGTCAAATGAGTGATAATTTAATATTGGCACCGGGACAATTAGACCCTAGGACAATTGGGCACTGTCGAATGAAATAAGGTTGATTAATGAATGAGGCGGAGTACAGAGAGTTGGTCGGAGTAATATAATGGTACAGAGTATCGCAGTGAGCTTATGTGCTCAGACCGAGCCGCGATTTGGTCGTGATAATGATCTGAAGTATATACTCGAGATATGAATGTCGAATGACGAGTTTCGAGTGACCGGACTCATGTAGAGTAGTAAGTCAAGTGACGGACTCGAAATGAGTAGTGGCGAGTTATGGATTGTCCTGGCTATTTATACAAATGACCTCAATACATCACAATAATAATTATTGTCGCAATTAAAAATATCATAATTGACACTGTTGATCTTGGTTATGATTTAGGAAATTGCTGACAATCACTATAAATAATATTGAAATGTGCCACTGCTGTCAATGTTGAGGGGTATGATTGCTATAAATATATTTTCTGATACAGTAAGAATGAAACAATACCCTCTTATCGAGGCTGTTGGTTATATCTATATATTTTGTTATTTGAAGCTTGTTGGTTGATTTGAGTACAGACTGCTTTTGTTTCAGCAAACTACTTTTGTTTCCAAGACATTTATATTTAAATCTACTCTGCATCTCAAATAAAAACTTTCATTTGAAAGCTCTTACATCATGTTCAATAAATGTCAATTGATATTGGTATGTATGATAAGATTTTTTAAATTTTTTGAATTATTAATAACCATGTCCTTTCTTTTTCGCACAAGGTGGTTAGTAATTTTGAACAATCACAAATAGCCTGCCTTTGAGAAAAACATATAAATATTGTGTCCCTACCAGAAATCGAACCCAGAACTCTCGGATGGAAGGCGAGCACCTTACGCACTGCACCACGAGAGTCGCGTGTATGATGAGATTGCTCGCAGAACTCAACTAGCACGGAGTGCATTTTGGCACTTGAATAGTATCTTCAAAAGAGACCTCGCATTGTTACTTAAACGTTACGTGTTCAACTAATATATTATGCTACCAGTAACTACACATACCTACGTGTGAAACATGTACTCTTGATGTAACGCAACGTGACATGGAAAGGTGCATGCTGGGCATAAGGCGGAAAGATCATAAAATAAACTAATAGATAAAAAAGGCAGACAAGAGTACGGTATGTAATACAGCTTATTAAGTAGATTTAATAGCAATGAGCTGGACAAATGCCGTCATTAATTGAAACCCAAGGAGCACTAAACGACCACAGGGATGCCTTAAAGTCCGCTGCATAGACGAACTCTTAAAGTTCGGTGGATGAAGAACTAGGGACCGAGAGGACTGGAGGAAGATAGGGGAGGCTTTAATACAACAGTTGATCGACCTTGGCTGATGATGATGATGAATTATAAGGTTATATTAACAGGACGATACAGGGGTATAGATTCGTATGGATTCGTATTTATGGATCATACATAATTTGAAAACACTCCAGAAAAATATATACTACTAGAAAATATATTTTTGAAAAAAATTCGATGCCTAGCGGGAGTCAAACCCGTGTACACAGGGTTCGCAACAATGTGCTCTAACTAAAGAAATATTTTGTTTTCAAAAGATATTTTTCCTAGTAGTTATGTTATATTATATCATTTCTCTAGAATGTTTTCAAATTATGTACTTACCCAAGTTCAATAAAGAATGTTACATTCTTAAATTTGGTGAAATTTAATAAAAAAATAGTTTGTTAAATAGAATTATTGTAATAATACAATTTACATTCATTGCAAGAAATACTTCTAAAGTTCAGGGAAACGATAATACGTTATCGAATGGCATTAAATTTGCATACAAAATTACCTGCAATTTCATATAACAATGACAGTATCAGTTGATTTGATCTTTCGCATTTCAAATTTCAAAGAAATTTAACATCATTATTTCACTATTTTATTGGATAGGTTAAATATTACGAAAATCAAGAATTATTAAAATATAATATTGTTATAGATTAATATTGCATATTATTTTAATAGAATCACATCATAATTTATGAATATGTTTTAGGCTGTAAGCACAAGAGAAAGACAGAAAATAGACACATTTAAAATGTAGTGCTGGAGGCGAATGCTGAGAATTTTGTGAATAGCATATCTAAGCATTCTATAATCAATAAGACTGAATCTTCCATTATTTTTTGCTGATTCTTGAATTGTTTGGTCGTACAGCCTACATTGAGAATAAAATTAACATTTGTAAAACCTTTTAATATTCAGAGAGGACAAAAAAAAGTCCAAGACACAACTCTCAGTTATATAAAAGACCTACAAAGAAGAAGAGTTTAATATTTTGTTTATAACCTTTATTGCTTGGCATGTCATCAACGACTGCCCTATACTAGAAAGGAAGCAATAGACTCTCAGGACTCGATGTAGACAGCATAATCATGAAATTGACCTCAAAAGCCTCACTAAGCAAGTACTAGTACTAAGCAATAGAACAACACAAGAACACTACACAAAATATTTAATCCAGGCCATAAAGAAAATAAAAGATATAAATGGAGGAACCTAATTAGCCCCATATCAATGCAACTAACTCACCTAACCACCTTGTACAAAAAAGCAAGGGCATGGTTATTAATATTAAAAAAAAAAATTTATTGCTTTTTTTGTGCAAATCGTTTTAAATCATGACCAAACTTTTCTTATCCTGCAGCAGTAAGTATGATTCTGCTTTATAGAGATCACGAAGAGGTCCTTTACATTATTTTTCGACATGTATTTATATTTGGCCAAGTATTTTTTTTGACTTATACGTGGTGTAAATCAGCGATTTCTAAACTGGGAGGCGCGGAGTGTTGCAAAAGGAGGCACGAAAAGTTTAACACAATTAATGTAACCACAGGTTTGCAGTTTGCAAATGCATAGTTTATAAAACGGCCGCTGGTTATAAACTACATAAAAATACAGTCGTATAAAAGGTTGTTTGCAAACCTGTCTGAAAATACGATGACTAATTTTAGAATACCTCATTTCTATACTATTTTGAAGCGGGCTGGCTATCTCGTGAAAAAATTAAATAAAAGGGTCAAATCGTAATGTCGAAATTTGAGGGTAATTCGTTTAGGAACGATAATTTTGTTGTTAAACTTGTCTATATGGTTGAAATTTAAAAAAAAAAATGAGAGAATAAATAAATGCAAATACCACTAATGCATTCACTGGTTTAAAAAGACAAAGTGAAGGCATTCATAAAAACTTGGAGCATTCTAAATCAAAATAACAAAAAAAAATAAAAAAAAGTTCGCCATGTTTCCACTTTTAAATGATTTCTGCGGCAGATATATTGAAGCAAACAAAATCTATTTACTGAGTTCTTGGTTAGTTTGCTAATGCACTTTTCACATTATTATATTAATAACAAAAAAAGTCGCCTGCGATCTTCGATCTTTTTAAAAGGGAGGCGTCGTAACACAAAGTTTGGAAACCGCTGGTGTAAATGATAATTATGGTATCATTAGTAGTACTATATCTTAGAAATCGGGATCATCAATAGTTGTTTTTTCTCCCAATATGCAGAATTAACCGGCCATTGGTATTGCCAATTGGGAAGGCAATGACTCTGTTCAACGAAATCGTTTTGGATGTTGACATATTCCACCTTAGTGGAATGAGTATTTAAAGGGGAGGGTTGTTTTATAAATTCATAAAATAGGGTCTAGGTACTTATCTCATTCGGTGTACTTCTTTGTATTTAATTTATAATTTTTGTATTTACTCTTTCTACTTTGTTATAACTTTTTCATACACTGTTTTAATACAATAATAAATGTCATATAGTGAACGTCTTTAATTTGTAATTTTAGAAAGTTTCACTAAATGTGGTTCATTTCAGATTTCACCAAGGAGTTCGATACTCCGTACCGTTATAGTATTGCTTCAAGGAGTCCGTCGCCATGACCAATCCTTTCTTATCCTGTAGCGGTACTACAATAGTGATCAATGCCCTGTAGGTCTTATAAAGCAAAAGGTATGAGACGTGTTGATCATAAAAATTAACTTGAAGGAATCGATTCAATAACTTCAGCAACTAAGCCTGCGGGCGTCCACTTCCAAATACATGCCTTTCCTTAATGTCTTAACTTCTTAAAGACACTAATTTTGGGTTGCTACATACGTTTGCTATCATAATAATCATCAATTGAATTTTATTTTTATTTTATTTTATTTATTAATACATTGACTGCTGACTAGATAATGACTAATTAATTACCAGATTTAAATAGCATGCTAAATATATCTAATGGCCACTTAATCGTTGGCGTCCAATGAGTTAAGGAAACAAATAGTTACATTTTGATTACAAAAATATGTTTAAAAATAGAATAGTGAAAAGTCATTGCTGCCAGCAAAGTTTCCATATATAAATAATAATATAGTTAAACCTTACAAGATTGAAAGTAAGAAGAACAAAAATATGAAGGAATTACATAAGAAAAATGAGGAATAATAATGAATAATTATAGACAAAAAGTAACATTTTTTTTTTAAATATATAAGTATATTATATCGATATCATATGGGTGTTAAGAATTATTGAAACGTATACAAAATATGGGTGATCTAAGATAGAACAAAAAAAGAGATTAATAAGAAAGGAAAAAAACATATATTTTTTTAAAAATGTTGATCATGATCTCTTTAGGACACACTGTGTTATTTATTAATTAATATTCTATAAATAAAAAAATAATCATGCCTAGCGAGACTTGTATCCACAACAATTAGCTAATGATTTTTTTTTATCAAATTTTGATTTTTTTGGAATTTGGGATCCCTTTACCGAAACTCAGGAATTAGTTTTTTTTGAGAATTATTCATAACCATGTCCTTGCTTTTTCGTACAAGGTGGTTGTTAGTAATTTTGATCAATCTCAAACACGCAGGCTTTGAGAAAAACACATAAAATATTGTGTCTTCACCGGGAATCGAACCCAGAAGTCTCGGGTGGAAGGCCAGCGCCTTACGCACTGCACCATGAGAGACGCCTTTCAGGAAATAGTTATAGGAATAAAAACTACCTTAGTTTATGAAAATAATTGCATGCTAAGTTAATATAAAAAGCAGCACAAACCAATATTTAAATCTGCACTACTCAATGACGATCAACAAAATCCGTTGTACCACATAATCCGATTAGTGAATCAGCGATAAATAAATAAATAAAAACCGGAAAAACAGAGTCCATCGTCCAAGGAACCCGGTTCATCAATTGTATGGTGAGTCAGACGAATGGGGGTCGAAAGAAAGCCCGACTCTTTCTTAGGGGATGGGGTCCGAGACGAGCGACCATTGCGTTTTAACACGCTAAACTAAAATCAACCCCGGTTAATCTATACCGATCAATCACGGCCACTGAGCTATTGGTTGATACCACCCTTCCAGTGCTCCATTACGATGGGGGTGGCATGCAATAATGTGGGGGGTGTTGGGGTGGTGTCGTAACTCTTTACGTGATTTTTAAACAAGGGGAGAAGGGTGTTTTTGGATTTTAAGAAAGTTTATATTATTTTTTCAAGGATTTTATTTTCAATAAATTGGTAGTTTTATTTATATTTATTATTTAAAAATCAAATTTTTTACAATGGCTTTTATTGAGCATGATTATCACCTGTTACTTATTTAATAAAAGAAGGTAAAAACCATATTACCTACTAAGTAACATGTATACATATTTTTTTGAATATTTTATGTGTTTTTGTCCTTACTATAATCATATAATATAATCACAATTATTATTCATATATTTAATTGTCATTACTCATAAATAATGAAAGCAAGTAACGTGTTGCGAATTTAATTTAATAAAATTAGCTAAAGAGAAATGTCACAAAATATACGTAGGTACCTACTAAATAAAAAAAATAATCTTAAAATACAATCCCTAATCGTTAAACTAAATGCATAAAAAATGGCAACACCAAAATGTAAGATTTAAACTTTATCTTTACGATGTTAATAAATTCCATCCATTCCTGTGATATCACTTTAGGTTACCATACGAAATTGACAATATAGTGGGTAAAAGTAAGATGCCTATTTTGGCATCTATAATATGATGATCAAATAGGCATAAAAACTTAATTATAATCATACAAATATTAATTGTATACATTCTCACAGCCAACAATAATTCATAATTATAATATCTTAATCCCATGTCTTATTTTCATATTTTTCTCACAATAATTGAGTATGTCACTCTTTGTCGCATATACTGTTACATCTATCTCTTTCGTTCGTAGTGGAATGCGACACTCTGTATGCAATGAGCATTTATAATTATTGATTACAGGTAAACTAAATCTAAGGAATATCTATCAATTCTATGTGTTTTAATGCTATCAAGTTTGAAAGTAATAACATTTTAATTATATGTAATATTGATAAATCTAAGATAATAATGAAATGTGAAGATGAAGAAGTGCATATTAACTGAAAC
The DNA here is from genome assembly GCA_022495005.1 of Rhyacophila brunnea. Taxonomy (NCBI): domain Eukaryota; kingdom Metazoa; phylum Arthropoda; class Insecta; order Trichoptera; family Rhyacophilidae; genus Rhyacophila; species Rhyacophila brunnea. The sequence continues at coordinate 613,229 of JAGYXB010000010.1, forward strand.
ATTTGTAGTTTAATAGGGTGGCTAACTTAAGGTGACATTACAGTAACGGGAGTGTTAATTTAATTTAAGAAATTAAGTTTTTCTGTATATCTGCTTTCCGATAGACTTTATTTATATGGATCAAAATACTTAGCACTAAATAGTTATTGCAATTCATTAATACCAATCTCACACGTGAATTACACATTATTTATCAATTTGCCAAATGGGAAAAAATTCGTATTTCTGAGTTTTTTATCGCTTCCTAATATGAAAATAACGAAGTGCATATGAAGAGAAATAATTACAAGATAAAAATAACTTTTTATATACAACGTTTTTAAATTTTCTGTTGAATTATTATGCTCAATATGCTCAAACTTGTACTTGATATGAAGTAAATAAAAAACAAACAAACAAACAAATATTGAATACTGAAATGCCATTTTGACATTTCATTTTGATTTCTATAGTAACGCACGTATATATTAATAATTTAGTTGCTAGGACCACCCCCTTAGCAACAAATAATAGTCTTTTACTTTTTACGGATTTTTCTGAAATGACTTTCCATACAAAACAGAATTAACTGAAAGTGAATTCAATTCTGCTTAAAGATGGCTTAAAGTATTAAAAGAATGAGTTGGCATCGTGTTCTGATATATTCTAAAAGTTTCAAATGTCTAGCTAGTCGGAAAGTTATTTAAACATCGTTTGCAAGATTTGTACTGGACAAACAACCACCGGACAAACAAGAATACAAGCTAATAAAAACGTTGTAATATTTGCAGTTCAATGAGACAGGTAACTTAAGTTGACATCACAGTAACGGAGGTGTTAAGAAGGCATTATATTAGTTAAACATACGTATTTAAATGCTTAAGTTATGATGTTAATATTTGTATATTTTATTAAATTGACCAAGGTCTCACACGTGAAAGTGGGGCGACTTCGTTGGGCAGGCCATGTCTTAAGGTTGGAAGACACCCAACCACCAAAGAGGCTTTTCTTCAACAGATCAGAAAAGAAAAGGAGAGTCGGGAGACCTAGACTGCGGTAGCTGGACTGTATAGAAAAAGACACAGCATCTCTGGGACTAAGGCGGTGGAGGGAACTTGCGGCAGACAGAGGGGAGTGGAGACGTTTCCTGGAGGCGGCCATGACCCACATTGGGTTCTAGTGCCGATGATGATGATGAAACATACGTATTTACATGTTTAAGTTATAATGTTGATATTTGTATATTTTACTAAATTGATCAAAGTTTATTTGTTCATTAATTAATGTCTTCAAAACTCATAATAGACTCTTTTTATGTAATGAAAATTCTTTGGTTTATTTAATATTCAATTAATTATTATTTTACACCATACATGAAACCACCAATGTATCACCTTGACAACGATGCATTTTGATTACAATTTTTGCAACAACAACAAAAAAATTTAAAAAAATTCAATAGCCGATATAAACATTTTTTTCACTTGCCTACCTATTCATTAATACTAATAAATGTGCAGGAAAAAAAAAAAGGGCGGGTGCAAACGTGAGGTTGACATAACTCCGATAAGAGGGTTACACGTCTTGGTTTGTCGCTATCGTAAATAAATTGAAACAAAAGAAATTCTAAAGAAAGCGATCGATTTTATTTTACACTCCAATAGCGCTGTTCATTATTTGACCTAGTTTAAAGTTAATTACGTCTTATTAAAAATGATATAATATTATATACAGAAGTAAACTATTCAGTAGGCTTACCACAATGACATTAATATGGACGAAGCATCTGGAAAAAAATGATACTCACTTTTTTTGTCAGGTCTGCTGAATGGCATAATCTGTTCTAACGCCATTACAATAAAGGTGATATTGCTATACATTCGCGATGCTTTTTTTCGTGTCTGCCGAATGGTTTGGTTCGAACGGAATTGCTCAAATTAACATTGACACTAGAAACACTGTTCTAACGCCATTACAATAAAAGTGATATTGTTATAAATTCCCAATGCGTGATATTGCATACTGGCAATTGCGTGGCGTCTACCTATACATGCGCGAATTTACTTACTAGCTAATGTATTGAGTGCGTTGTCTATTAATAATGTCATTGGCTTACCATAATTAATTGTAAAACTCTAACCTGGGACAGGAACGGGATATATGGCAAAGAAACAAATTTAACCACCAAAAATTGTTTTATTATTAAAAGTATGTTCCTACAAAAGAAGAATGCAGGTCTGCTGCAGCAGATATTTCAATTATTTTATTTTTTGTACCAGTCCACACTTCTCGCTGGAATGTACTTTTTTCGTACCTTTTCCCGCTGTCTCATCACATATACGCTACTAGGGTCAATCATGAAATTACTTATTGATAATCATTCATACGCGGAACAACTGGGACAGAATGCCAAGCCGGCCGGAACGCTGGGACCAATTTGTAAAACCGGGACAATCCCAGTCAAACCGGGACGTATGGTAAGCTTACTGTTCAGCAGTGGCGAAGGGTGGAGTTAGGCTATTAAGATCCACCATAAACTATGCATACTAAACTTTGTCAGTCATACGTATTTGTTTTAATTGAAATAAGACTACAATATTTACATATTGTATTATGGTGTTACAGTTTTCAAAATTCAATTAAACCCTGCGAAAACCAAGCAATAATAGATAATAGTCAAAAAATATTCATCTATCTATAAAATATCTAAAATTATGCAAATAAATCATACATAACTTTGCATATTTTATAGATAAAATAATACATATAATTCTATCTAGCTAGGCCTTTATGAATTTAAAAAAATGAACTAACAATATGTGTAATATGTATTATTAAACAATGAAAAAGTGTGCAAAATTTTGTTATATCGCCCAAAATATATCAAAACTATGGTTGGGTTGGGACAGGGTTTAATTGATTTATAAAAATTAACCAATACCATCTGTAAATGGTAGTCTTTGTTATATAAAAAAAAAATATGCAATATTTATGGCGGATCTTAACAGCCTTCTTCCACCCTTCGCTACTGCTGTTCAATTATTATATGAAAATTATTAATTTTATTCATATGAAACTTGATGGAAAAGCATGATATTATTTAAAGAAGAAAACACTTTAATATTATCTTCTTTTTAATCATCTCTGATAATATCCGCGTCTCGATTATACTCAGAGCATATTAATAATATCAATGCCTCAGTTACAGTACGATAAGTCAAGATTTTTAGGTTTTGAGTTAAATGTTAGCCATTATATTCGTTTATCGCTCTTCTTCAGTTCCACAAAAATTACAACTCGAAAAAATTATTAGTTGTTCTCGTAGAGCCGATATTTTTTATATGGTAATAAATGAACTTAAACAATATTTTAGTTTCATCAACAAACAACTTAAAATATCGCTCTGTGTCAGTGCGCGTCTGAAAAGTGAGTTTGAGAAAGAAAATTTGAGTCTTGCTTTGCAATAGGAAATGCCTTTTCACTAATTTAATCGTGAGTTACATAAATTATAAAGCTTTTGAGGCTCTATCTTAAAAGAAAAAGATTTTATTTAATAACTTTTTTATACAATTGTAATTTTTCACCTCTTATTATTTCGTCCCAATATTATTCACAATCCCGGAAAACAACAATGCAACCCCTCTGCCAAACCGCATTCGCCGAGTTATAGTAAAGTGCAATTGATTACCAGCTGTTGTAGGAGCCGTCTGGTTGCATCTGAATGCACCGCTGATCGCTGCAATAACTTGCCCGGCTCGGACTTCACGGTCAATTGGACGCCAGATTGCGCCCTTGCCGTTTGACGCTCCTAAAATTGAGCGCCCCTTTGCAGTGATAACAGCTCTGCGGATGTCGACGTTGGAACGGGTTATTGGGAATTAGCCGCACGGTATTATGGATTTAATTCAATATTTGATTTGATTAATTTAATATGTAAAAATGATACAATAATATTATTTAATCAAAAACCGAATTTACAATACTCGTTGATCTACAATCAATTTTTAATGATAAAATCATAAAATTGGTAGACTGTGTTAACATTTAAAGACTTTGAATAATTCAGAATTTTATTATATCTCTTTTATTTCACAAGATTTGAGAATTTAACGTTATTTTTTATAATTTGAAAACTCCACAAATATACCATCATCATCGTCATCAGGGGTGCGACAACCCGGTGTGGGTCCTGGCCTCCTCTAACTGCTCCCTCCACCTGTCCCTATCCAGTGTGGCCGCTTTCCCATTTGGTACCCCCAGAATACGGCAGTACCACAAATATATACCTGATAAAAAATCGTATTTGTAAAAATACGATGCCCAATGGGATTTGAATCTGTAATCACTGGATTCGTGCCAATGTCTTTTTTGTATTAAGTACAATAATTTATGGCTATTTAAAAATATTGTAAATCTTCTTTTTTTTAAACCATCAATTAGGTCAACCAATATGATTGATCACAGAGTTTAAGTAGGTAAATATCTATAATACGAATAAATAATATTTGATGTTCCCAATAACAGGCGGATACGAAAAACGTAATAAATCAAATTCGATTAAAATAATTAAATTGAGTTATAAAGAATAATATATTGGAGAGTTATTGAAAATTATTAAAAAAGTAGTAATCACGAAAGAATGAAAAATGGAAGAAATGAAATGATAAATTTAATACTTGTGTGATTGAAATGATAGTCGTAAAAATATTGTTCTGTAAGTACGTTTAACTATCTTTTTAATAAAATTACAAGATAAAAAGAACTTTTTATGTAAACTTGTACTTGATATGAAGTAAATAAAAAACAAACAAACAAATACAGAATACTGAAATGTCATTTTGACATTTAATTTTGATTTCTATAGTATCGCACGTATGTATATTAATAATTTAGTTGCTAGGGCCAGCCTTAGCAACCAATAATAGTCTTACTTTTTACGGATTTTTCTGACCACCCCGAGACAAACAATAATACGAGCTAATAACAACGTTGAAAAAATCACTCGTATTACGGAACGGATGATTTTTATTTTGAATAGTTTTTTATTGTAATTGTTGTCGAAAATATGTGTATTAAAAACTTATTTTTTAATTACTTATTATAAATTATTACCTTCAGTGGTGAAGGGTGGAGATAGGTTGTTACAATTCGATATAAATAATGCACACTAAACTTTGTCAGTGATACGTGTTTGTTTTCATTAAACTAAGACAACAATTTTCAAAAAGTGTTCCTAACCTCTAACCTAACCTAACCAAATCATAATTAATAGTTCAAGCAGGCTATAAGCGATTCAATAAAAATAGTTCACACTTTGTCAGAGATACTTCGTCGAATTGAGAATACATTATTATTAGTTTTTTTTTAATTCATCAACCCCTGCGTAAACGAAAATAAGAGATAAAACATAATATAATTTTATCTATATAATAATATCTTAAACTATGTATGATTTAATGGCATAATTTTAGATATTTTATATTTTTTGACTACTGTCTAATTATTATGATTTTGTTTACGCAGGGTTTAATAAATTATTTTAAAAACTAACCGATACTACCTGCATATTGTAGTCTTAGTATAATAAAAACAAGTGTCGCGAGATTTCAAAATCAGCCAAGTCCATAATAGATGAATATGAGAAAAGCAGTTTTTTGTTTTCTCAAGTACACAGTCACAAGGGTGAAAGTTTATATTATTTGGAGTACAGAATATTTAAAATTAATAAGTTCCACATTCCGATAATGCAGAAATGTTAGAAAGTAGTTTTTCTTCAGTAATTCACAAAAAAGTCAAAAATACCTAAAGGTGGACTTGGCTGATTTTGAAATCTAGCGACACAATAATATTATATATGATTGACAGAGTGTAATATGCACTATTTATGTCGGATCTTAATAGCCCACCTCCACCCTTCGCCAGTGAATTGTATATAATATTATAATATTGTTACCACTACTCTGATATATTGTCATCTTAAATAAAAAAACAGTTATTTTATATACATGTAACATTAATTCGTTTTATTCTTATGTATCTACGTAAAATAAAAGAATAAGATGTTCAAAACATTAGGCTAGATATTTCCTCCCCTATCAAAAGAGCGAACATCTGTAAGGATTCTCGCAAAAGTAGGTGAGTGGATGTTCGGATTATTGATTTGCGTCGACCTTGTATGAGGGGTTGTAAAATGCAAGCGGCTTCCCACCCTTAGCAGGTATTACTCGAGTCTTGCGCTACTACTTCACAGATGGCAGTAGTTGACAAAATAAAATATTCTTTTTCTGAATAAAAATATATTATTTAAAATTAACTACTGATCTAACGGTCAAAATAGATGACAGATAAACGTTTAAAAAAACCATGTTTATTCCACCATAAGAGAGTTGTATGTATATAATTTATTGAAGAAATCTTTATTATTATAGTGGATTCGGACTAATAGCCAATCGGGTTCCAAAGTCCAAGAAGTTTGCTAAATATCATTGATGGTTATAAATTGTACGTAAAACATTTCACTGTGGCACAGTTAGCCGTGAGCTTTCTTATCGGAAAGAGATGAACGTATACTATGCGGTCTCCAAATATTTTGTTAGATTCGATATGAACACTTAATTCAAAATTATTTTTGTAGTTGATTTTGGCAAAATTCATGAATTCAAGAATGAAAACCTAACCTAACCTAACAAATAATCTAGTATATCGTGTATTTTCAAAATTTATTTGCTGCTGGCTTCATGTAAAGTGTAAACCGACAAGAACCGTGTTTTATTTAGACATGAATTTTATGTCAGTACTATACAACCCAAAGAGGTTGGTCGGTCAATATACCACCATATATTTCCGATACAACATTTCACTGTAAAGTGTAGTACAAGTGAAGTATATGAGAGCTAATATACGCAGATTGCTAGTATAATAATTATAGAGAGATAAGGATTCTTGGAGATGCCGCGTGGATTCGCTGGGTATCTGGATAATGGATAAGCTGAGGAGTTTTTTTTTGTCTTTGCTACTTGTTTACTATCTAGAAATAAAATATATTTTAATAAGTAAGTTAATTATAATAAAATTCTCTACTTTTTCAGTATAGTGACATTCAAAAATAATTACAAGAACTTTTTATATACAACGTTTTTAAATTTTCTGTTGAATCATATAAGCTTGACTTGGCTAGCTTAAACGATCAAAAAATTTTGTACTTGACATGTCATATTGATTTCCATAGTAACGCACGTATATATTGATAATTTTGTTGCTAGGACCCCAGACTCCTAGCAACCAATAATGGTGTCGAAATAAATTTTCATACAAAACAGAATTAACTGAAAATGAATTCAATTCTACTAAAGATGGCTAAAAGTATTAAAAAAATGCATTGGATACGTGTTTTGATATATTCTAAAAGTTTAAAATATCTAGCTAGTTGGGAATTTAGTTAAAAATCGATTGCAAGATTTGTACCGGACAAACAAGAATACGAGCTAAAAAAACGTTATAATAAATAAAAAAACAAGGTGGTTTGACTGTTTGACTTAGTTAAATACGAGGACTTATGTACTATGAATGGTGACAGCTTGTTTAATCCTGTATTAGCAATATTGGCTGTAACTTTTCTCGCATAAAATACATAAATAGACAAAATTAATATACATAGTGATTCAAATTGAATTTTAATCTATCCAGTTATATACAAATTATTAGACCTAGAGTTCTCACGTGCGGCCACCAAAGTATTTTGCTGCGGCGACCAGAGCTTTACAGAATAATATTTCAAAAATGTATTCATAAAATTATGAAATTCGTTGAATACACATGACTCACAAATAATATCGAAGCCAGTTAACAGATGTAAATTTAGAAGCAGCCATGCGGCTCGCATTGGAAAAAAAGTGTATTGATGAATTTCCATTAGCATTATTTTAAAATAAATTAGTGGATAATAATATGTACCTACTAAAATGTTCAAATGTCTTTTATTAAATGAACTTGTTTATAAATAAATTGATTAATTTTTTTAGTAAGTAAATCAAATTAAGTTTTAATTTTTTCACAACAAAGGTAAAATTTGGTGCGGCCACCAGACGTATACGTTCAATTTCACGTGAGAACCACTGGTCTAGACATACCGCTACCATTTAATTACTTCACATACACTTGATGAATTTTTGAATGTGCGTTATCTATAATAATAACTTTGAAATAAACTTGACCCTCCGTATTTAGAGGACCAAAATAAAATTCTACTAAATAAAATAGTTAGTTTGTACATGTGCAAGTTTTATCAATACTAATTCAGTAGTTTTGAACTTATTATGGAACAAATCGACACAGTAGCAAATATTTTTTCATTCAATTACAAGATACAAAAAATAATTTGTCAAAAATAAACCTTATCTTTTTTTTCGGCTATATTCACCACTTAACTAAAGTCTATGGATAAGCTTCCAAGAATCCCTGTCGCTACCCAGTCTTATAACGTCGTTCCAAACTATACCAATATCCCGTAGCTCTACCGTATATACTCTATTTAGCGACCTTCCAGGATGCCAGAATCCAGTTGGCTTGAACAACAGACAAGCCAGGTTGAGGTTCTCTTTTAGCATCCCCGTTGCGTTTTCACTCTCATGAGAGGCTGATAAGAGGCTGTTTGGTGCGTTCTTTTATCTCTTATAGTTATACCACCCTGTATTTGTCGCAAAATCTATTCTCGAAACTGAGTATACGATTGCTTTGATCTTCTATAAGGTGTCATAATTTGCTATTGTATTGTAAAGCAGCATCGTTAGAATGCAAGCGTGGACTAGGGGCGGCTTTTGATTTTGATCGAGTACAGTCGTGAGCAACAATAAACGTAACATTGAGAAATGAACCAAGAAAAGTGGAAAAGCCAAAAGGAAATCTTCACCTATTAGTATATCGACCTCGGATGATAATAACAAAAGATTTTGCAGAAGGAAAATAACTTTTATATAGTTATAATTATTAGTTCAAGAATTATACTAATATTCATTTGTAATTGCAGTTAAATGTTGTTGAACGTTGTATATGAACTTAATATTCCCCTTTATACATCCTTGTATATTTTCAACTCTACAGTAAATGCCAATATTTTATATTATAGTATTACTGTGATTGGATATAAACTGCAGTTGCACATTTTAAGCGTAGTAAAATCGACATCGGGAGGCGTCGATATGTACAGTGACGTCAAACATGTTACGCTTAGGGGTGGATTGGGTGCCGAATTATATTTTGTAAGTATTGTTGTCGATTCTAATAAAAACTAAACACAACGAGAGTATTATCTGCTACCCTAATTTTGCTATATGTACAAAGCAACGACGCATACAAATTCAAATTTTAATTTCTATTATATCGAAAAGAATGTCGATGATACCCATTTTCTTTCTATCATAAAATCGTACGTAAGTTTTCTACTAGTGGAGGTTTAAGATCGATAGTGTTTTAATAAAAAGTTAATATAAAGAATATTCCATAGAAACTCCATGTTTGAAATACCAGATAACTCCCAAATTATAAAAAACTGTATGGTTATCGTAATAGCGTTTATAGCAACATTTGATTTTTTTGTCTCTGAGTATACGCACGAAAGATATGAGAAAAGACGTTTGAGCGAAACCAAAAAAAGTGACGGAAAAATATCTCAATAACATGACAAAAAAAAACATTTTTGTTCATATTTTACAACGTTTCTTATTTGTCCGGTGGTTGTTTGTCCAGTACAAATCTTGCAATCGATTTTTAACCAATTTCCCGACTAGCTAGAATTTGAAACTTTTAGAATATATCAGAACACGATGCCAATACATTTTTTTAATACTTTTAGCCATTTTTAAGTAGAATTAAATTCATTTTCAGTTAATTCTGTTTTGTATAAAAAGTTATTTCGGAAGAAATCCGTAATCCAATCCACTATTATTGGTTGCTAGGGTCCTAACAACTAAATTATTAATATATACGTGCGTTACTATAGAAATCAATATGAGTGTCAAAATGACATTTCAGTAATATTTCTATCAAATACATTTTTTTTTGATCGTTTAAGCTAGTCAAGTCAAGCGTATATGATTCAACAGAAAATTTAAAAACGTTATATATAAAAAGTTCTTTTTATCTTGTTATTATTTATATTATAAAATACAGTGGTTATTATAAATTATACTAACAAGTTAACAGAAATTATTAAACATAACCTAATATGAAACAAAAACAAAAAATAGTAGGAATTATTAATAGGTTAAAGGCCAAGGTTCTGTCAGGTAAAAATGAAGATTTTTGGATATCTTTGAGAGATTTACTTTTATGTAATTTGTTGACTATAATGGAAAATAAATGAGTAATAATCGGCAAGCGATATAAATAATATTTTACAACGTTTTTCTTAGCTCGTATTCTTATTTTTCCGGTGGTTCTTTGTCCGATACAAATCTTGCAATAGATTTTTAACTAACTTCCTGACTAGCTAGACATTTGAAAATTTTAGAATACGATGCCAATGCATTTTTAAATACTTTTAGCTATCTTTAAGTAGAATTGAATTCATTTTCAGTTAATTCTGTTTTGTATGAAAAGTTATTTCGACACCATTATTGGTTGTTAGGGATCTGGGGTCCTAGCAATTAAATTATTAATATGATGCTTCACATCCAAACGTAAGGTTACGTGATATGCTCGATTAAGACTGAGTGTGATGCAGGGCGGGTTGGTTTGGAGGGGTCTATGTTTGTGTTGTAGCCTGACTAATTATTACCCGACCGATATGTCCATGCTGCGTACAAAAACAGGATGCAAACCACATCGTCTGGAAATGTCCGAGAATGTGCTCCGAGAGGAAAGAGATGCTCAAGTCAGTCCAACTAGCTGTTCGGCCTGGTCGCCACAAAGAAATTATATTTCATTTATTCTGTCTTCACATAGTTTTGTATGTCCGTATTATTTAGCTTGGTTTTTATATTATATTTATAATTAACTTAATTTTTATGTTAGTTCTCCGTGCTTTTCTCTACTATGGCACTTTTTATTAACGTAAATCAACTTAGTAAACTCAGTCAATGCTTACTTGAGAGCGTGACGATCTAAGTCAGACATTTCCAGGGGTAAAAAACTGCTGATGCTTCACATCCAAATGTAAGACCTCGTGTGAAGAACGAGTGTGGTGCGGATGTTTGTGTAGACCACCCCATCATTATTCATTCATCATTGTTAATATTATAATTTATTAAGCCGCTATATATTCTGATTGTATTTTATCAATAATTTTATACTCCACCATTCCGTAGAGTCCAATAGTACGCAACGACGCCCCATCGGCATTACAGAATAACGGCGTAGAGGGTCTACGGCCTACGCCACCGGTCACTGTGCGTTAACGCCTCGCTAAATAGCGCCAGTGTGGGCAGATGCTATGGTGCTACGTACTATGTATATTACATACATTTATTACGCTTCGATCAATTATTATTTTTATGTTCGCCATTTCAACAATTCCGATATTTTAACGATTGAAGGTTTGTTTTTAAATATTTATGATTTTGTAAATGATGAAGGAGATCATTGAGGGTAGCCTTCAATCTCCCATGATGCAATCAGACGATACAATGTTTTCATTATCTGATAGTAGATACATACAAAAGTGGTGAATACTCCATACTAGGCGACTATATAAAGCAGTGATTTCCAAACTGGGGGGCGCGCCTCTCTGGAGAGGCGCGAAAAGTTTAACACAATAATATAGCCACAGATTTGCAGTTTGCAAATACATAGTTTATAAAATGGCAGCTAATTATAAACTACATAACAAAACAGTCCTGTAAAAGTTAGGTTGTTTGCAAACCTCTATGAAGATAATATTATGGAGACTAATTTTATTATACCTCATTTCTATACTATTGTACATGGCCCCCACAAGAGTCTGAGGGCCCGGTGTTGCGGATCGACCAGTTAAGTGAGATAAACATAGACCACAAATTCGTTCTATTAGTAAAAAAAGACGCCTGCGGCGCTGTTGCGATTACAGAATATTAACATGTTATAATATACCTATGTGTGTGAGTGATACAATTTGATGTGATTATGTGGTGTGTGTGATTGATGATAATTCACATGTAGAATTTTATTTTATAATTATTTGTATATAAGTATTTCCTGACTAATAAAAATAGATATATGGAAACAAAAACCTTTGTTAAATTTTGGTTGAATCGAACTGAAGAATAATATTATATGTCAAGAAAAGCAATGCAAGTAGGTACTGCTACCATTCGTAACATCATATTTATGCGAAACGGAATTTTCTGCATTCGATGCATTGAAATCCATATATCGAGCCCGTTTAATAGAAAAAAAGCACTTTGCGTAAAAATGTATTTAATGAAATAAAGGGGGGAGGCGCCAAGATTAGATTGTTTTAAAAAGGAGGCGCAGTAACGTAAAGTATGGAAACCACTGGTTTTTTTTCAGATTTAAAAAAACTACCCTCTCAAGAAAAATATTTTTTAATTCATATTAACGTATTTAAATAATAACTTAATTATTTTATATTCTACAAAAATAATTTAATTTTCCAACGAGAGATGTCGTTATGTATAAATATATTACAATTATTACACATACTACAAAACAATCTGCATAGGTTTAAAAAATATATACCACAGCGCGCCATATATTGTCTTGACGTAAATAAAGGTCGAATTATGTGTGAAGGAATTATGACTTTTTTTCGTATTGACTTTACGTCACGTAACCTCAGCCAGTCTATCGAATTGTATGAAATATGGTAGGCTCCTATTGCAGAGCGTAAACAATTTGTGCACTTTATCCGAAATAATTAATGATTAGGTAATTTATTAAAATATTATTTATGGCTTTTAACCGAATATTAATAAATATAGATTGTTTTTAAAAGTAATAATTACAAGATAAAAAGAACTTTTTATATACAACGTTTTTAAATTTTCTGTTGAATTATTGTGCTCAATATGCTCAAACTTGTACTTGATATGAATTAAATATAAAACAAATATAGAATACTGAAATGTCATTTTGATTTACATAGTAACGCACGTATATATTAATAATTTAGTTGCTAGGACCACCCCTTTAGTAACCGATAATAGTCTTTTACTTTTTACGGATTTTTCTTAAATAACTTTCCATAAAAAACAGAATTAACTCAAAATGACTGCTTAAATATGGCTACAAATATTAAAAGAATGCATTGGCATCGTGTTCTGACATATTCTAAAAGGTTTAAATGTCTAGCTAGTCGGGAAGATAGTTAAAAATCGATTGCAATATTTATACAGGACAAACAACCACCGGACAAACAATAATACGAGCTAATAAAAACGTTGTAAAAAGAAATTTTATCTAATGATTTTTGTTGTTTTTAAATGTTTTGAAAAATACGTAATTTAAACTCATCGCTCAATTTTATATCGTCAGAGAGTTTTTGAAGTCTCAATAATTGAGTCGCTTGGAGTTATAACTCACATATTGCAATTTTGTCGTTTTTTAGTTAAATTTTCCAAGTGATTCTAAATGCATTAATCTATAATTACAGAAAAATATTTGAGTATCAAAAGTCACTTTAAACCATGTGAAAATCGTTGACAAAGTTTACTGTTGGTGTCATAACTCGCATATTTCAAAGAATACTAAGAGTTTTGTCACCAAGGCTTTTCTAACCAATTGGAGAGATCTATTTCTCATAGTATGCTGTATGTCTGCAGCATTAGGAGTATTATATATATTTAAAAAAAATGTTAATCGACTCTCTCACTCATTAATATTCAAGGGAGTTCAATATTTTTCTCATAATTGCAAAAAAATAGTCTGGTCAAATGGTCTATTCGTTTTTTGCGATTATTTCAAAACTTGATTTTTGAAATATGTGAGTTATGACTCTAAGCGACTCAATTAGTGTGTCGTTGTCATTCGTGTTAATCTTTACCATTGCTACCTACCCTCAAAAGGCACCCTTCGCCACTGGTAGATACTCATTGTGTTATACACCGATTATAATAATTATTAAATTGGATATTACGCAATACGTGTTTTGAATAACGTGACGTTGTTTTTTTCGTGCGTAAATGGCCAATGTACAATGTATTAACGTTATAAGGACACAAGTTTCCATCGGACGTATCTGCGGTCTAAATGTCTTATGATTAATTAATACTTGCGACAATCCATCCGCAAAGACAGGCGACACGGGGTGGGGGTGGGATAGGATTGAGCTTCTCAAACTGTTCTATAATATCCATCATAGTAATACTGTCGAGCTATATTATCTGATATGATACAAACGAGACCGTGTTAGATACAGAGTGATTCAAGAGTTAGTTCAAGACACTGGTGTCTGTGCCTGTTAAACGCTTAACCACAGTATTGATTAATTCAATTATTATACATACTAATTCAGAAGTAGTTCATGGACCCAGGCCGGGTCAGCTTGATATAGTGTGACCGTCGTTCAAGATACACTTCTGAATACCTACCTAGCCGTGATACCGGCTCTCATCATTCATATAACCAATCATCATCATTCATCAACCGTGTACCATCAAGTGCCGCTCCCCGGGTAACCCAACACAAACAATACCGAGCGAGTGACAGTACAACTAGACCACGGATCCAATATAAATAATCAAAAAGGTCGGTTTCTGGCATCCTGCTAAATCGCCCCCACCCATAGATCCGGAATCCACATAATCCTTAAAAAATACAATCCACTTGAAAAAATCGCAACCTTATTATATTATTTAACTATCTTAGAAATACAGAACATCAGTAGTTTACCAATGCCAATTGGGAGGGCGATAACTATGTTCAACAAAATTGCTTCGGGTGTTGATATATTCCACCTACGTGAGTATAGGTGGACGTTGTTTTATAAATTCTTATAATAGGGTCTGCTAAACTCATCCGGTGTACTTCCTTGTACCTATCTAATTTATATTTTTTGTATGTACATATTTCTACTGTTTAATAACATGCTATCTATCTCTATACTATCTCTTTTTTTATGTAATACTGTTTTATATTTCTTTGTTTCTAAATGTCATGTTGTGAACGTCTTAAACTTATAATTTGTAATGTCCACAATATGTTAAAAATAAATAAATTGAATTGAAGAATTGAAATAAAGTGATACAAATCGTAGTTCTCGTTCTCATAGTTTAAGTGTAAGTGTCCCCGCACATGGGGACAAAATGACCGAGTAGGGGACAGACGGGGAAGGACTGTGAGAAGGATTTGACGTCCGCTGTGATGGATGGAATCGAAAGAATTAACCGTTTACGCTATGTAAGTAATGTCTTGTCCCTGCCTGCTATGTTTTGTCATAACGCGGTGGTATACCAAACATATAATATATTATATACCTATATGTTATATCGTGTTATATAATGTAAAATATATTACCACATGACGCATACGTACTAATATGTATATGAGTATCTGTAAATATTAAATTTGTTTGGTTGGATCAAAGCGTCATGAAAAGAAATTTAAAAAAAATCGGTTTGTGTACTTATGTAAGCGCATTAGAAGTTATACTTCTTTGGCGTAACAAAACAAAAACAAAACTTGTACCAAACTAGATTCTTTGACTAGCTCTTAATTATCTTGTTAAAATATGCACTCAAGAAAATTGACCGCTTATTGGAACGCCGTTGGTTTATTTCTATACGCTTTAATTTATATAACTAAATTATATTATTATGGTTTCTCGTTGTTTTTATTTTTATAGTACCAAATGTCACTCTGACGTTTAATAGTTTGTCTACGTAAGGAATTGCAAATGGCCGACAATAATAAATTCGCTGCCTAGGCAACGGAACAATTCTAAGCTATAATATTATACTGTATAATCGTCACGATTGCAGTATCATACTGTGGCGTAAAAGTAGTGCGTTCGGCTGATAACCGAACAATCGGTGGTTCGAATCCAATCGAGCGCGTTTTTTTCTGTGAAAAAATTAATTATGTGTTACATGTCACGCGCCAAAAATACACTCTGATCTGATTTTCCAAACGCGCCTAAAGAAGTATAACTTCAAAAAATATATATAATTTAATTAAATTATTTATGTATTCTAATGGATTTAAGTTTTATATTATTCGATTCAAGTCGTTTTTTGCGACCCGGGTTGTGCATTTCTTTATATTCAGGTACTGTGTGCACCGATAGTGAAGGGTGAAGGTAGGCTGTTAAGATCCGCTTTAAACAGTGCACGCTAAACTTTTGTTAGTTATACGTATTGGTTTTCATTGGACTAAGAGTACAATTTACAGATGGTGTTAGTTAGTTTTAAAAATTAAATTAAACTCTACTTAACCCGAACCATAATTGTTTTGGTATATTTTGGGCGATCCGACAAAATTTTGCACATTTTCACATTTTATACTTATTTGTTTTTGTTGAATTAGAAATACGTATTTCACATGTTTAAAATACATTAATCCCTTTTATTAAATAATTTTGAAGATAATAAAACAACGATATCGAATAAAAATAAAAATTCAATCAATATATAGTCGTAACTAATAAGTATGATTCCAGCATTTAAATTAACCTCGTGGTGTCATTAAAATTTATTAAAATCATAGTTACAACGGAAAATTTACAAATTTTGCAGTTCCGACATGTAGGAGGTGTCAATTTGAACCAGAGAGTATGGATCTAATAGGTTGAGCAAGTGGCTAAAATCCATTTCTTTTAAATGTAAAAACTGTTTATACAACCTCCGCTCTATGGATGTCCATATGCAACTGTTGATAATTATTACTTTGGATTTTCGTCATTGTTCCACGTCATGATCGCGTCGGGGGCACCACTTTAGGGCATTATGTGGATGAAGTTGAATGTTTTGGAAGGAGAGGTTTTTTATCGATACGAGTATAAATAAATACAATAATAAGGATGAACACTTTTATAAGATTTATTATGATTATAATTACGGATACTGATGTATGGGTGAGATCGATATGATCAAAATATTGATTATATTACTAAGGCTATACTTTAGTTGAGGCATGGTCTAAAAAGATCGTGACTAGGCGATTCGCGGATTGTGCAAATGACGCGAGCCGAACGAAATATAATTTATCATAAAAATTCAACACGCGTCCATTTAATGTTATTTTATTGTTATATTAGTGATAATAATAGTATATTCATTGACATGTTTTCTTTTTCAAGTAAATGGGTAAAGTTTTTTAGTTATTTTTACACGATTTAAGAATATATTCCACTGACGCCATCACAAAACAAATTGACGTGTATACACCTCGACTATCGATCTCCAATTGGCGACGAGTGAAAAATTTCGTACCACCTACTGTTGAAAATTATTTGCCGTTTCACTTATGTATGCTCTTAATAAACTGAGAGACTGGACTCGTGATGCTAGTAGTGCGTCGTGTAATGGACTCGATGAGTGAGTAATAATTAATATCCTTCCAATTTATACAAATGCAGTACATATATTTTTACAAGAGATATTGTCGTAATTAACAAATCATAACAGACCCTACTGATCTAGTTATGATTGAGGAAATGCTGACTGCTATTATCGCTCTATTGTTTTGTTTTGTCAACAAAAGATACATATTAAAGCGTTTCACTCATTTAATGCTGAGTGGTATGCTTGATACATTACTCTCGTGAGTGTCATAAAACAATATATAAATTCACACTGATTGTTGCAATTGAATTAATTAAGTCTGATGATGATTGTATTAGAGATATTTTATTCCCAACCCATAGTCACATAATAGGGTACAAACAAACCTCAAGATTAAATAATAATATTGCAAATGATATTTCTTAAGGCTGATTTAGATGTTTTTTGTCGTCAGTGCTTTCCGTCTTAAAATTGAATCACGTTTATGGATACAATCATCATTGCCACACTGAGATTTTCACTAATATTATTTATATCTCGGTCGTCTATTTTCAAAACAAAATATTGAGACAACAAAAAGATAATAGTTTATGAAAACTTCAGATCAAAAATTAATTCAATTATTTTAAATTATTTTGTGATGACTTGAACTTGTTACCAACCAGTCTTTAGTTGTGGTTTTCTAGTTCTGTAAACTCATTGTAATGACTTCTCTATTCACACAGTCAATCTTCTTTGTTAGGGTTATGAAATTTTTGTTTATCTTTCCTGGTTAATCCAGATCTCAGACTCAACTTAGCTTAGCATCAAAAATGTCTTTTGAACTCGCTCCGCCATAAGATCGTATTTCAACCGATGTTGGGCCCAAACAATCGACCCACTCTTTAAACCAGCTTATAAATAGGCAATGATATAGAGTTTTTAATACAGCAACATCTGAAAGGATCCGAGAAGTACGTTAGATGAAGCCTAACATTTATACCGCATTTTTAAAAATGATAGCCATAATTAATATATTGGACGCTAAAGAGGCGCCCAGCGCGTAACGATTAGGTTGCTATTCGATATAATTAACATGCTATTTAAATGTGGTAATTAAAAAGTAATTATCTAGTCGGCAGTTAATGTGTTAAATACCACTTAACGATAATTTATAGTCAAACGTAATACCAAGATCCTTTACAGATGATATCCGCAATAAAACTCTGTTGAAAAAATAATACGCGTGAGGCTCTAGTAAACGATAAAAGATACCCCATCGTAGGATGAATGTAATGTTTTATGATGCTGTATATCGTGCGGTTAATCTATTTAAGAGTACTATTAAAGTCATGTATACAAAATGAACATTTGTAGGTTAAACAGTTTGCAACGTTGAGTTGAGCCTGGCATCAGTTGTTTTAGCCGAGAGCTAGAATCAATGCGTGGAGTATTTGAGTATAATAATTATAAATATAAAAAAAGGTTCGGTCCTACTAGGGAAATATCTAGATGCGGTAAGATAATAATATGTATGATACGAGCGGCAAGTTATGGAGGGGTTTAATCTACATAGCTGAATTCGTGTGCACATATTCTGAAGTGTGCTGAACGCGGTGTGTGCGGAGATCCCAAAAAACCGAGTAAAAAGTGCATTCCGCACTAAGTAGTGATCACTGGTGAAGGTGATTAGTGATCATTTCCACGCATGAATTATAATTAATCTACTTTTTGTATATTATTTTATTTTATGAATGTGTTGAGGTCACTCATGTGGTGTTCGATGTGTAGGTTGAGGATGATGATAATGACGAAGTCTACGATGTAGCAGGGTGAGATTTATTAGCAGCGTATCGGTACAATAGTATATTATACATGATAGTTACTAACTAAGTACTCTGATTCGAGTGACATTGAGATAAATTATTCTTCGTTATTTATACAATAAAAGTAACACATTAACATTAAATTCTGTTACATAATCATATTGAACTAAATATAGAGTCAGCGTTTTAAATTGAGTAGTGAAATGTAATATTATTTGTTATTACAGTTGTACGGAAATATGATACTATGAAAAGTGATTATTCAGCTAATACACCGTAATGGTATAATGTGCTGTGATATGATGTAATAATACACCGTCTCTAATTTACGTTGTTTACTGGAAATGGATTCGCTGGGAATATATTACTGCAGAGCAATTTGATATCTTAAACAATAGATATCTGATCGCTTATTATTCTGCGGCTACAAATGTATGAATTAGGTTTATATTAGAGGCAAAATAACCCTGTGCCTCATAAGGTTATTCAAGGAATATATCCCAAAATATCACCTAACTATTTACAGCTACCCTAGAACACTTATTCAGGCAACTGACTAGAATGACAAAGGGATCCCCATAAATGGAGAAAACCTGAGTCATCTGCGCTTTGCCAATGACATAGTAGTTTTCTCGCAAGACTCACAAGACCTCCAAAACAGAATGCAAGAACTCGCTGAAGTGAGCAAAAAAGTAGGCTTGAAAATAAATGTATCAAAGATGAAAGTCATGTTCAACTGCTTTGCGGGCCAAAAAGAGATCCTCATCAATGGCACTCAGCTCGAACAGGTGAAAAAATACATCTATCTGGATGTCTATAGATGGATGTATATTTGATGATATTGTTTGCAGAGTAAAGCTGGGCTAGAGTGCTTTTGGCCGCCTGAATAATGTCTTTAAAAGTGACCTCCCACTGTGCCTAAACCACAAAGTATTCAATCAGTGTGTGCTTCCCATAATTATATATGCGTGTGGAACGTGGATTCTAAGGGAAAAAAATATCCAGAAACTAGAGTAGCACAACGTGGTATGGAGAGGTGCATGCTGGGCATAACGCAAATGGGCAAAAAAAGGAATGAGTGGACAAGGGTTTGTGATGTAATAGAGTTTGCTTAAAACCTCAAATGGAAATGGGCTGGACACATAGCTTGAAGAAAAGAAAATCGCTGGACAAATTTGTTCATCTAGTGATGTTCAAGAGGTACAAAACGTCCGCAAGGTAGACCTAGAGGCCACTGGATCGATGAAATGATAAAATTCTGCGGAAGTAGGTGCCAACACAACGCACAGGACCGAGATAAGTGGAATCAGCTTGGAAAGGTCTTCATCCAGCAGTGGATGGATTCAGGCTGATAATGATGATGATAATATAATATATAATATATATATTTAAATATATTATTATGAGAATGTATTCAAACTTGAGGACTTCAAAAGCTAAAGGTACATCCAAAGCGTTTTCATAGTTGATCTGAATCAACCGGCCATCAGTCGGCGTCCTCGCCAGGAAATTAAATCTGTAATCGCGTCGTTAGTCGCGGAGCTGCTAGATGGGGACACTCAATCCAAGTCGTGAGAGGATCCAGAATATAAAATAATTATTATTAATAATAATGCTGACTGTGGATTCGGTCTGTCGCAGACGTGCCTTAAAGAAAGTCACTAAATTAATTTAATTTTTGTGAACATGATTTTGTTTTTTTTTTTATTGTAATTTTTTATTTTTTTAGACGTTATAAATCTGATTCAGCTGGTGTCACAATTTCGTTGGACTATTATAGAAACTCTAAAACGTGCAAAGATGTATATTAATATTAGCAATTATTTAGCATCATAAATTCGATACTTATCTTAAATAGTAAAGTAATTACACTGGATAGCACTGGTGGAGTGGTGAGGTGAGTTGAAGATAGACGGGTGCCTACTGAGATTCGACCGTTGTCTGTATCATTGATTAAATAATTATCTCAACTTTAAAATGTATAAAAATAAATGGGAGCTGGAAAATATTTTCATTTGTAACAAAACAAAGGGGTTCATTTTATTGTGTATTCTCACTATTATGATACATTTTAGTTTTTTTGAATGCGCCTTTATAGTGAGGATTAGTTGTAAA
The DNA here is from genome assembly GCA_022495005.1 of Rhyacophila brunnea. Classification (NCBI taxonomy): domain Eukaryota; kingdom Metazoa; phylum Arthropoda; class Insecta; order Trichoptera; family Rhyacophilidae; genus Rhyacophila; species Rhyacophila brunnea. Next base: position 634,560 of record JAGYXB010000010.1, read on the forward strand.
TAAAAATAAATTTGAATAAACTGACGAAAGTGTTTGAACTCTTCCATGGTGATGGTTTGTAGTGATCTTAACCTTTAGCATCTTCAGGTTTTATGTACTTATATAATAATATATCATACTGCTTAGTACTCCAGATCTAAGAATAAAAATTAGTGGTAACAAGGGTGGGTTAAAAGATTAGTGTATGTAAATGAGTACCTTGGTATCAAAGTGGGACATGAGCCATCTGCAATAATTTGCAGGAGAGGCGATTTTTCATTTCATATAAATATTGAAACATAATATATATAAAAAAAATACTTGAGTAATGCTTAGAGGTATAGAATCACATTTATTAAGTTAAATCTAAGATATTCATTTTGTAAATATCAAATATAATCGTTCAAAATTGCTTACGTCCGTTTTTGACACATACTTTTGCGTTTGTCCGTGTTTGATACGCAAACGGCCGTACGTGTCCGCTTTTGACAGAAAGTTTAATTTTTTTAAATAAAATTGCAAGGTAGTTCAGATTTCTTTTATTGACAGAATTTAACAATAAATGAAAAGCCTTAAAATTAATAATCATTTATTTTCTGGAGATAGGTAACAATTCGCAGAAAATTTAAATTTTTTTAAAATAAAATTTCAAGGTAGTTCAGATTTCTTTTATTGAAAAGATTTAACAATAAATGGAAAGCCTTAAAACTAATAATCATTCATTTTCTGGAGATAACAATTCGCAGAAAGCTTAATTTTTTTAAATAAAATTTCAAGGTAGTTCAGATTTCTTTTATTGAAAAGATTTAACAATAAATGGAAAGCCTTAAAACTAATAATCATTCATTTTCTGGAGATAACAATTCGCAGAAAGCTTAATTTTTTTAAATAAAATTTCAAGGTAGTTCAGATTTCTTTCATTGAGAAGATTTAACAATAAATGGAATGCCTTAAAATTAATAATTATTCATTTTCTGGAGATAACAATTCGCAGAAAGTTTAATTTTTTTTAAATAAAATTTCAAGATAGTTGAAATTTCTTTTATTGACAGGATTTAACAATAAATGAAAAGCCTTAAAATTAATAATCATTCATTTTCTGGAGATAATAATTCGACTCCCGCAAGTTCCACGTCATCTCCATCAAGTGTATCAATAGCTTCTAAATTATTCACTTCTTCAAAGCATTCACATGCATGAATATCTTCAGTATATTGTTGGCCATCGATTGGCAAATTATTATTTGTTTCAATTATGTTCTTATACCAATGCAGGGTTTCTATATTCTTCCATTCGAGTCCAAAATGTTTCGAAAGTAGAGAATTTACATCGTTTATCTTGTTTTCATTCAGTTTAACGCCTATAGGAATCGGTGCTGGATTTACTGCATCGTATGTTTTATTCTTTTTAGAATTTGCTTCTCTCTCGCGATGTCACAATTGTAAGGTATTTCACCTCTTACCACAATATTATTCTTTTTCGTTTTGCGGAATAAAATTCTCTTGCATTGAGATATTTTGAAATGTAATTGTGCTGTAGATTTTATGTTTATTTTAGCTTCGTCTTTCCAATTATGAGGACTCCAATCTGTACCAATTATTTTCAATGTTCCGTGTGCTTTAAATACATCATGATATTCTTCAATATGTATTATTGTTTTCTTTTTCTTTAAGTCTCTTTCGATAAGACCAAATACCCGATCTGCTGGAAGGAAAGAATGTCCAGTGACTGGAAAAATTATCTCTAGCTTAGTGATTGATGGAGGAGCATTGTTATGAAGCCATTTGGCACACATCGTTACTATTGTTAAATTTTTATTTTGGCCAGCACACCCATCTGCTACCAACCGAACATTTGTGTATCCGTTCAATACTTTTGATTGTAGTTCATTGAAAATGATTGATGCTACTTCATTTGAAGATTTCCTCCCTTGGTTTTCATTCCATGTATAAATTGACACATTTTGTGGTGACAAATTATTTTTTGACGTTCCTGATACGACTGCTAAATTGAAGCAGTAAAATTGTCTCGAGTAATAGGCGGACTGGTCACTAACTTTTGGCAACACAAGGTTTTTCTGGCAATCGAAGGACATAAGAAAACAATCATCGTTTTTCTTCTTCAAATATTCGAAAAAACAGTTTGCTTTTTTTTTGTGTAGAGTAAGTTTAAATATCAAATCTTTTTTCTCATTTTCATCCTTTTCTAATTTCACTTTTTCTTTTAATTCCAAACATGTGCTACATTCATCAGTGCTTGGAGTTGCAAAACTCATATTAAACCGGGTATTAAACAACATCCGAAAGTATGACATTTTTACTTTGAAGTCATCAGTGACGCTATTATTATACATTGACCATATTTTGGTAATGCTTAGATCTGAATCTAAGTAAATTCTTGTACTTCGGTCTCGTTTATAATGTGACTCGATTCCCTTGAGACATTTGGTGAAATCGATGACAGAATTCATCTTGTTTTCAAAAAGTTTATCCTTTCTTGATCCACCCCTTGTTTCAATGGGTACTAACATGTTATTTTTTTTAAACCGTTGGAAGACTCCGATAACTCTATGTTTTGTTATATTTAATGTTGATAAAAACGTGGCCCTGCATACGGGAAGACAATTCCCAGCAGTGTTTATAATGCTGTAATGAAATGTAGCCATTTTTTGTTTTATAAAAACTTTTTGACGGCGTCTTTTTGGTACGAGAGTCCTACAGTATTTCAAAATAAAAGAATCCTGCTTGTCTTTAGCTGGTGCAGAATAAAACGATTCGTGAAACTTCCTTATGTCTTCCATTGTCAATAATCTGCATTGAAGACCACGACGATGGCCGCATTTAGGAAAGGAAGGCACGCCTTTTGCAGAATATCTGGAAAAAATAATATATTTTAGTGTTTTATTCAACTTAGAAACCACGGTTTGAAAAAACATTTTGTTCTTGAACCACCCTTTCCGTGACCATAGTAATGACATGGAGGTAATAGCGTATGTGTAAATGCGTTAACAATGAAAAATACTCGTAAATAACGAGTGAAAATGCGCAAAGGTTAATATTTAAATATTATTATTCTTATAAAAACATAAAATTATGCTTGAGCACATCATATTTTAACAATAAATCGCATTTAAAAAAGATGCATTGTGATCGAAAAAGTTTTGTAGTAGTATTCTGATAGTACTTACTTTAAAGTCTTTTCTTTGGCCCTTTTCCACTCATTGGGCTTAGCTACACGTTTTCTAGCATTCCTTGAGTCCATTTCAGTTCATTAAATATTATACTTTTTCTTGAAAACTATTATAAATGCCCTTATTTTGAAAAAAACTGACAGAGAACCTCTATTTTAGAATAATGTTATCAGAGTGCCGAAATCCCGGCAGCCATGACAGTCTGAGAAGATTCCTGCTCAGTGATTGGCTGGCCCTTACCTGCGCGCGCATATAAGTCAAGTGTCCGTTTTGATATTATACACGAACTTTAAACACAAAAATCTCCATGAAAACGACCGTTTTTGATACTGTCGAAGGCATTGTTGGAAAGAGCATCACTAACACTACCAGAATCAACAAAAACATGAATTTAGTGGAGTGTGGCTTATGTCCCACTTTGATACCAAGGTACTCAAATGTAGAAACTATACTGGATTGGGAAAAATGGGCCATGAACTAGTTCTTTGAGGGTAAGAGAAGACATGTATGGCTGAAATTGAGATGGTTGGATTGCGCCAAAGAATTTCACCTTGCTGTTTAGCCAAAGTAATTGAAAAGTATTGGCACAAGGTCGTACAAGATGAAAAAAAAAATGGAGTAGAACAGGATCCACCAAGAATTGTAGTTCCAGAAATATAGGTACTTTTTGTATTTCTTTTGGCGTTGTTTTTTATAAAAGGTTGGCGACCTACTTTCTGTACACCTTTCTATCAAAGGCTAGTCGTATTAGATCCTCAACGTCTTGGATATTGATCTATTTATGGAAGCTGTGTAGCCAAAGAAATCTATTTCTATTTTGTGGCCTCTACGTTGTCTTGCAATTTGAGTTGGAGGCAATCATATTTCTCATTACGGTAAATATAGCCGAAGTATGCAGATGTTTTACAGTAGCAGATATCTCATCTTGGTGGTTTTAACACTTCATCATTGCTAATGATGATATATATAGGATATTTTTATTGTACGCTTATACAGCCGTACCTTGAAAGTCTTCAGTCTTTTTAATGTTAGTTTCTTTCTTCGACTACGTGTACGGGCATGCTGTAGTGTGTCCTGAAATTTGCACGTATGCAGTTCGTCGTATCACATTTCATCGTTAAATATTGTATCGGAAATATATGGTGGTATATTAAAGACCGTCCGACTTCTATGGATCGTATAGTACTGAGGTAAAATTCATGTCTAAATAAAACACGGCTCTCGTCGGTTTACAGGAAACCACGGCAAACAAATTTTGAAAATAGCTGATATACTGGATTATTTTGTTAGGTTAGGTTAGGTTTTTATTCTTGAATTCAGCTCACGGCAAACTGTGCTACGATTAAATGTAATTCGTAAAATTTACATGTATCTTGATTTAGGAACTCTAATTGCGTGTTCACATTTTTTGCAGAAGAGATGCTTCATTTTGTCAACGTGATTCCTGTCATCTTCATTCTTATCTGGCCATAGGTCTTCATGTAAATGACAACCAAAGTATTTTACAAGTTTCAATGTTCTTAGCAGGTCTGCCATAAATGTGCTTAACAAACAAAACATTTTTTCGCATATACATACTTAGTATACGCTTACTTAAATCAGTAAACACATACAGATAATGTACAATCTGACATATTATTATAAACTACCATTAAAGAATATTTTTCTATTTGTTTCATCAAAACAAAATCATTTCAATTCAAATACAAAATGGAACGTGAATCGCAAAGTTTTTAGTATAAAATACAATATACTGTATGACTATTATTTGTATTACTAATATAACACAAGACTGCTTCCGGTGTTGTGTCGTAGACTTCCTGCCTCAGCGTTCATCTACGGCCTACGACATATATATCCTGTGCTACGGCGATTCTCAAATGTTAAATGGGGTGAATTGGTAAACATCAGCAATATATTATATTATTTCATCATAATAATTGACCAGGGTTAATCCACTGCTAGGTGAAAGCCTCCTCTGGCTCCCATTCTATTTTCTCGGTCCATAGTTTTTTTGCTGCCACATACATCCACAGAACTTTATGAGTTTATCTATCCAGTGGATTTTAGGGCATCCCTGTGTGGCTGGGCGCTTAGTGCCCCTTGAGTACGACTGTATGGTGGTTTTTGTCTAACCGTTATTCACTCGTCGAGCATAATTCACTCTAAGTTAACTGGTTCGCACCGAATTATATCTTCAAAAAACTGCAAAATGCATCTCAAGCATATTATTGTCGAGAGCCGTTTCAGTGCCAAAACTACATTTCTTCTTTTTTCTTTTGACCATGTCCGATCCTAATAAAATGATATTATAGGGCTCTACGGAGTGGAGGTTTGTGTTACAGGTTTTTTAATGAGAAATGGGTGATAGCCACATGCTCAACCTATTGAGTCTATACTCTGACTCCAAACACAAATTGAAAAACAATATGTGTATTTAACAGACCCAGGATTTGAGCTTGGAACTCAGGACATTATAAACCGGCACGTAAGCTACTCGGCCATTGTTGGTAAGCTACATTTAGCAGGCATTGATTGCTTTCCACTGTCTTGACCTCAGGATACATGACTTAACACAGTATATAAATATAAGGAATACTAATATTTACACAACACAAGCATATGCCTACCAAACTATCCGCCCCGCACTACACTCGGTTTTAATCAAGTGTATCATAATGTTTTACGTTTGAATATAAAGAATCAGAAGTTTTTTACGCCTGGGAAAATGTCAGGAGGAGTTACATAAGACTAGATTGTGCTTTAACTGAATTTAAATGAACTTTGGAATAAAATAAATAATTATTAATATAAACAAAGTAATACAAAACAAAGCTAATTCAAAACTGACGAACATTCTATTTGAAGAGATCTTCACGTCCACAGTAAGTCGCTGCAATTTTTAAAACTAATAAAATCGGCATTTGTAGCAGGTTAATAATTAATGTTTGCACAAATATCATTTTCATTACAATATAGTAATATATACCTCGATCTTTCCATATACTTAGTCGTAAGATGTATCATTGCATTTTTCGCAATCTGTGTGCATCTTTTTATTTTTATACTTCACATCCGCTTTTTCCACCAATGGTCAATCCCAGATATATCATATGCATCATAAGCCTAAATCTATCCACTGCTGGATAAAGGCCTCTTCAAGCTGCGTCCACTTCTCTCGGTCCTGTGCATTGCGTTGCCACGTACTTCCACAAAAATTTATCATTTCATCGATCCAGCGGCCCCTAGGTCTACCTTACCGTACCGTACTTCTTGGATACCACTGGATGACAAGATTTGTTCAACGATTGTCTCTTCTTCGAGCTATGTGTCCAGCCTATCTCCATTTAAGGCTTTTAATAAACTCTATTACATTGCAAACCCTTGTCTGCTTCCTTATCCACTCATTCCTCTTTTTGTCCTTTCGCGTTATGCCCAGCATGCACCTCTCCATACTACGTTGTGCTAATCCTTTCTGGATCTCTCTTTTACTTAGGGTCCATGTTTCACACGCATATGTGATCACGGGAAGCACACACTGGTTGAACACTTTGCGTTTTAGGCACAATGGAAGGTCACTTTTGAAGACATTATTCAGGTCCAGACACTCCAGCCTAGCTTTACTCTGCGAACAATTTCATCAAATATACATCCATCTATAGACATATATAATCTCGTTCATTGTTTCTAGATCTTGGAGTATCTTAGAAGATACTCTTAATGGTATTAAAATAAACGTAAAATACGATACAATACAAAATAATAAGCACGAAGTTTGAGAGGTGCTGAGCACATTCGCCTGTTCACCCATTGATATGAAGGAATAAGTTTAAATAATTTATTATATGGGATATTGTATAGTGACAGTAGTGGGGTAACCATCATTCCGTGGGTGGGGGTGGGACTTTGGGAAATAAGCGTTTGGCCGGGTGTTGGGCGAAGGGGGGAGGTGGATATTCGGGTGACACGTACCACTGGCTATCCCGATTATAGCATCTGCAAAAAGGGCGCCGCGAAATATTTGTATGTACATTGATACTAAGGAATTCAGCATTTTTAAAAAACACAGTATTTATACAGGAAATATGTACGGTACGTATGTCAGGTACGTATCGTGTGATACGTGTGGACAAATTCACAAGCCTATTACAAAATATTACTCAGTGTACCTACGTCCTTGCACCCTGCATATTTTTATTATTTATGATTTTGTATTAACTCCTTGTATTTGGCTTTTTTATGTCATGTTTTAATTATTTTGAATAATTATTTACTCTTAGAAAAAAATAGTTTTATTATTAATCTTTCGCAAGTGTGATCGTAATTTTTAAAAAAAATGGTTAACATGTTACTCAACTAGTTTATAATCATTGTTATAAAATTTAAGAAGTCAAAATTATTTTCAATTACCACTTAATCTTGAGATGTTTATAGCTCAGCCAAACATCAAAGAATTTTTGATATCGGTTCAAATCCTGATCCTGATCTGAAAAATACACATAAGAATTGTTTTTTTAATTTGTGTTTGAAGTCAGAGTAATGATCTAATAGGTTGAGCAAGTAGCTGACATCCGATTCTCGTAAAAACAAAAATCTGTTCATCCAAAATTCCACACTGTAAGGCCCATAATAATGATAATATGACGATTGGACATAATAAAAAAAACAAATTACTAATAATTATTGGTTTCCCTTCCATTGTTGGAATTAGAAATCTATCGGATAAGGTCTTTTTTCACATCAATTCGCATAATTAATATATAGATCGGTAGATTAAAGTGTAAGAGTACTGGTCCGGATAACTCAAAGATGTGTTCGAATCCCATTCTGTCCAATTTTTCGTTTTTTTCTGAATCACTGTTTTTTAAACATTCAAAATATCTTGCGGGTTTGCCTTTTTGAAGTGAAGGTGCTCAAAGTTTGTTATAAGTCTTAGGTCAGTTTCTTTGAGAATTCAAAGATTCATTATGAGAATAGCTGAGATTCGTGCCTATGCTGTTCCTCGCGCTAGCTTATTACTCATTTATTTCTTGCCGCCACTAATCCAAGTCAATTCGACCACTGTCGTCCGTGACGGGTGGGTGGCTTAAATATGGGAGGGGGGCCGAATTAGGAAGGCAGTGGTGGTAAAACAGGCAGGCCGGCGACCCTTGTCTTGTTTCGGTCACAACAAAAGTATTCGTCGTGAAGCCTTCCGCACGCCACTGCGCACAATAATTCCGTTCTATAACCTGAAAGATGCTGCGCTTATAACGCAAAGATAAATGTTCATATTCTTGACTTCGGAATATTTTTCAAATTTTTATTCATATAAAAATAATCTTTTTCATTTTCCTTCATTAAAGTCGTAATTATTTTGGAATGATAATTTTTTTCCTAAATTTACAAATCAGGCTATTTTATTATTATTTTACAACGTTTTTCTTAGCTCGTATTCTTGTTTGTCCGGTGGTTGTTTATCCAGTATAAATCTTGTAATCGATTTTTAACTAACTTGTCGACTAGCTAGACATTTGAAACTTTTAGAATATATCAGAACACGATGCCAATGCATTCTTTTAATACTTTTAGCCATATTTAAGTAAAATTTAATTCATTTTCAGTTAATTCTGTTTTGTATGAAAAGTTATTTCGGAAGAAATCCGTAATCCAATCCACTATTATTGGTGGCTAAGTGGGTGGTCCTAGCAACTAAATTATTAATATATACGTGCGTTACTATGGAAATCAAAATGATATTTCAGTATTCTATATTTGTTTGTTGCAAAATAGCAATAAAATGATTTGTTGACAATTGCCTTATTTGTCCTAAATTATTAATACATAGAATTGTCAAGTTTACATGATTCAACAGAAAATTTAATAACGTGGTATATAAAAAGTTCTTTTTATCTTGTAATTATTATTAATATTTATTATATTTAGCTTTCTCTGTGACTTCTTAACATTTTTACTGTCGGTAGGTGTATGTATGGCGGTACCTTGCACGCCGCGAATTTTATTGCAAAAATAAAAAAATTGAATCAATTTACGATTCAAGTGGTAAAAACAAATTCTGTTTCAATTCTGAGTATGTGACGACATTTCCAATATATGTCGTTGTATGTTCAACATATTTATATGTTTAAAATAATTGGTTTACCTCCGATTTTCCCCCATTTTCCGTTTAAAGCGGGACGTCCAAAAACGTCATTTTTGTATGATCGGTATTCCGTCTTAAGACGTCATTGGCAGCCATCCGGTATCCTAATATCCAAATGAATTCAATGTACTCACGTTCTATTTTTATCGTCTGTTATATACGTACAATACATACTATTACGAAAAAGGATGACTTATTAATTTTTCAACACATCTCGTCGCTATAGGTTTGGTTTCCCGAATATCCGTTTTTTGTCGAAATCGACCTTTTAATGCAGAATTTTTTTTGTATCTAATTGGACTAGAACCATCCCTTTCTTTAAATTACTTTGTAATGGTAATAAATACATCATTCATATGCTGTAAAAATAACAATTTAAATATCTCCATGTATTTAAATATATGATTATGAAAAAAATTTTCATCTCCTGAACATGTGGTCTATTCGGGAAACCAATCCTACAGCAACGATCTGTAGATAGGAAAGTTGAAAGCAAGAATCAAAATTAACCATTATAACTTGGGCATTTAACTTTTTACTATTTAGTTTTGGATATGATTAATTAATGCTTGTTCAGTTTATAATCCAAAAAAACTATGACGTGTTTAATAAAACACGGTGTTACTGTACCATCTTCCATTATTAAGAAAACTATAAATAGTCATATGTTCTACCTATCTGACACATTGCAAAACTACTCACAAAGGTGAGCAGTTTTGATCACTTCTAACAACCGACATCTTAATCAACCATTTGTACCAACATTATAAATATAAGAAATAGATTAAATATTTAAAATTATTCATTAAACAAAAACTACCTACTTACTTAATGCCAATAAAAAAAATATTCAACCAATAATTCACAAGATATACGAATATAACATTATTTTATTGAACACACATAATTTGAAAACACTTCTGAGAAATTTATAACCACTAGAAAAAAAAATTCAAAAAATTCCAAGAGTTACAGGTTTCAATTATGCTGGGTATCATATTTTTTTTCAAAAAGATTTTTTTAGTGATTATACGTTTTTAAGAAGTGTTTTAAAAATAAGTTTACTTAATGTTACTTGAAAAAAGTTGGAACTGGGGTGAGTTTAATTAATTTCAAAAAAAAAATAAAAGAAAAGAATGTTACCTATACATAAATTTAATAAAAACCAAACGAAAAATAAAAACAATCTCCACAATTATCGACGTAAGAAAATAATACTTACAAGTTTTATGATATGAAAACAAAATCAATAAATCTACTGAATCCAAATCCCTTTATTTTGTATATATTTTCATATCTTCACATTTCTATATCCGCAGGAGCTTTCCATCAAATAGTATATTTATTTATAAAATTTAATCTTCTTAAAGAATTAGTCCTTTTTAAAAAATTAGCTATGTATTTATCTTAAAAAAATACAACATACTTTTATCAATAATAATAATAATTGACAGTTGATGTCATTACAATAAATATTACACGGTAATCATAAGTAGGGATGACATGTCGAATGAAAAAGTATTGTTGGTAATATTGTATAAAAAAATTTTGTCCGCGAAACCACTTTTACGTCCATAATGAGTTTAATAATTCTGTGGAGTTGTGCATGATTATAATATAATAATATATATATAAAATATTTATTTTATAAACTTGAGTTTTATAAGTATTTAATTAATATATGATACTACTGAAATGAATGTTTTATTTTTCCACCGCTCTGTTTCTTCATATTCTGTTATATTATCATGTACTGTTTTGTCCGATTACCATATAGAATATGCTTTGTTATAACAGTACTGTAGTTAAATAAATTAATAATATGTTAACGATTCTATTTTGTTTAACATTATGATATTATTTAAGGTGGAGAACGTAACCGTCATCCGATCCAATGGGTTTACGTCCAGGCCAAACGAAATGAGAAATGATGTGGCGAAAGAAAAATCGGCCGCGACTGTACTGGCATAATGGCGCTAGGTATATATGTAAATACGACAATCATTTATTCTGATGCGGGATGCCAGGCTCCCTTGTGTCAGCTGTCTAAGCTCGGGTGAAGATTTTTAAGAATTTTTTTTTTTCACGTGACCCTTTCGTAAAATGGCTAGTGTGAATGTGCCTTTGTCCGTTTGAAAATGGAACGGGAGATATTGTTAGTTTGAAATAATTGTCACTAATTCCAAAATTAAGTTTTGTTTTTTTTTCTCTTCAATGGCTTAAATTAAAATATATACAATAATATTATGTTCAATATATAATTCGGCTTTCAATATATTTAAATCGTATATACATACCTATTAGTAACCTCTATTCTATTTCACATACATAATTTTGAAAACACTTCTGAGAAAATATATAAATATACAAATAATTACAAGATAAAAAGAACTTTTTATATCTTACCACGTTTTTAAATTTTCTGTTGAATCATTTATAAACTTGACAATTCTATGTATTAATAATTTACGACAAATAAGGCAATTGTCAACAAATCATTTTTTTTTGCTATTTTGACAAACAAACAAATATAGAATACTGAAATGTCATTTTTATTACCATAGTAACGCACGTATATATTAATAATTTAGTTGCTAGGACCATCCGCTTAGCAACCAATAATGGTGTCAAAATAACTTTTCATACAAAACAGAATTGTCTGAAAATGAATTCAATTCTACTTAAAGATGGCTAAAAGTATTCAAAGAATGCAATGGCATCGTGTTCTGATATATTCTATAAGTTTCAAATGTCTAGCTTGTCGGGAAAATAGTTAAAAATCGATTGCAAGATTTGTACCGGATAAACAACCACCGGACAAACAAGAATACAGGCTAAGAAAAATGTGGTAATATAAAAAATAATATGTTCATTATTTAATTCGGCTTAAAATATATTTAAATCGTATATACATACCTATTAATTAGTAACCTCTCTTCTATTTCACATACATAATATTTTGAAAACACTTCTTATAAAATATAACCAATAGAAAAAATCTTTTTTTTAAAGTAAGTTACAACAAAAAAAATCTTGGAGTGATCCGTGACGTCGATTAGTAATAATTAAAGAAATACCTCGCTTGATTTAAAAATACAATAGCCGATCGCTAATAGTAACTCAATTTGGAAAGCGCTTTAGAGAGTATTAAGAGCCATTTGTTAAAATTTGTCGCAATTATGTATGATACCCATAGCATAGTGGTCTATGTGCGTGGACGCGGAACCCGAGAGATGCAGGTTCAATTCCTGCTGAGTGTCGTATTATTATTTGTTATATTATATTTTCTCAGAGGTGTTTTCAAAATTATGTTTGTTCGATAATTAGAATGTTACATTCTTCTATCTTGTGAATTATTTGTTTAACTATAAAAATAGTTAATTTAATCATATTTCAATTTAAAATTGCGTTGTTTTGCTTACTAGTGATTTTATATTAATATATTTTTAACAAAAAATGCATGTACCTATATTCATTTTTTTTACTTGTATTGTAGATTGTCGCGCATTGAGCAATCACAAATATGTCAGAATATTATGATTTTTCTAAATATATAACTAAATAAATACAGAAAAATCCTTGGATGGATTGATACTGTAATAGTCTTGCAAAGGCCTGTCGATTGCTTATCTCCGTTAAGAAAAGGCGCTAACAGAAGAAAAATAGGTATATATTATAGAATTTATTATAATAATTATAAACCAAGCCGCACACGAGTTGAATTTAAACATGGTTCATCAAAGCAGCCGTGGCAGTGCTGCAAATCCATTTGAGTTTCGAATAGTTAACTGTATTGTTATTTGTCAGTCTGACCAAACAATTAACGGATGGCCGATGAAATTGGAATCCTAAGTAAACGGAGACGAACGCTTTTCTGTCTTTGACAGCGATCACTTCTAGGTAGTCGTCTGCTTATTGCAACGGCAAAATTTTCAGAGCTGAGCTGTAAGTGTGATCAATTTAATTTTTAACTAAATTAATACTTTCACAAATCTCTAACGTTTAAATCAAATTTGTAAAGTATCCCAATCACACGCTTATAAATATTGAAAAAAGTAATCCATATTTTAAAATATGTAGGTATTATGCTAAATTTTCTAACTTGATATTATGGCTTGGCCAATTATGGTCGCATTAATTTTTTCTTCCCACCAACCTCAAATCCTCAGCTATTATCACAGGAGCAGGAGACCACCAGTCACGAGTCACGATCGACCGTGATAAAAGTTAAGTTTAGTTACTTCAAGACAGCGGACGCGGACAAGACAGCCAAAACGCTTATGTTAGAACTTCGTTGTGCTAAATCTGATACGGTTTGATTGAACGTCGCGTCTATCATCCAGCCTAATTTTTCATCATCATTTATCCCAAAACAAAAGTAAAACCGTGAAAGTTACATTCCGAACCGTCCGTTTACCAGTGCGTGAACACTGAACCGGCTCCAGCGCGCGTCAGCCCTTTCAACATAAAATGTCAGTGTCTGTGATCCTGTTAAACCCCCCACCCTAGATCCGTAATCCACCAACCAGCATCTTCAAATTACAGTCCACTGTCAAAAGCGCAAACATATTATTATAATGCATGCATTCGAAAACAACATTGCTCAAAGAATACTTGGACCCGTGAAAGAAAACCACATGTAGCATAATCGTACGTATGTTGAGTTTTGCTAACGATTTAAGCCTAATATACATATTAAATGTATTGAGGGTGCAAAGGCGGTCACTTTGATAGGTGCGATGGATCCAGTGATCTTCATAAAGTAAAGTTTATAAAGTAACCCCTGTTGGACAGCACCCCCTTCGTAGTGAAATGTTTAATATTAAAACTTTACGATTTTGCAGTCGGCTTGGCTGGTGCTTTTTTTTGTAAAAACTCAGAAGAGGACACTTTTCGTACTTACGTAGGGTTTTATCCTCCAAATTTGTCGGGGAAGTACACTTTTCTCCCAGTCTTGGTGGTTGTGTGAGGCTCAATTCCTATCCTGTGTGCCTTGACCAATATTGGGGTTGGCATTATTATGTCTTCTAAGATTATGTACGCTGGCTTAGGACTATCTATAGTGAACTTCTCATTCTTAACTCACACTCGTATGGTGAACATCCTTTCGCTTCTATTGATAAACGGGCTAGTAATAGTAATGGTAACAAACGAAGAAGAAAGATTGTAAGACCAAATAATACGATAGGAGAATTATTATACCATGGGACAGCTAGATGCAAGATTGTAGAGCCAGTGATAAATGAATTTACTAGGACTTAAGATCAGTTTAAAATAAGTGAAAATCAAATAGAAATGTCTATAATTATGACAAAATAATTACAAAATAAAAAGAACTTTTTATATACAACGTTTTTAAATTTTCTGTTGAATTATGCTCAATATGCTCAAACTTGTACTTGATAATATGAAGTAAATAAAAAACAAACAAACAAACAAATATAGAATACTGAAATATCATTTTGATTTCCATAGTAACGCACGTATATATTAAAAATTTAGTTGCTAGGACCACCCACTTAGCAACCAATAATAGTGGATTGGATTACGGATTTCTTCCGAAATAGCTTTTCATACAAAACAGGATTAACTGAAAATAAATTTAATTCTACTTAAAGATGGCTAAAAGTATTAAAAGAATGCATTAGCATCGTGTTCTGATATATTCTAAAAGTTTCAAATGTCTAGGTAGTCGGTAAGTTAGTTAAAAATCGATTGCAAGATTTGTACCGGATAAACAACCACCGGACAAATAAGAATACGAGATAATAAAAACGTTATAAAATGGTATTTATCATTCACCTGTTATGATTGGACGATATTCAGTTCCATCACAATATCTTAGTCTGTTTTGTCACTTTAGACGAACTTCGACAAACAGTTTGTTACAAAAGTACATAGACACTTCTATTGAAAATAATCGTTGTCATAAATATTTTTACGTAAGTTTATAATACACAAATTTTCATCATGAAACAATCTTCATTGAAGACACTTAAATTATATAACCTTCAAAAATGTAACTATTAGAAAAATTTAAATTTCGAAAACGAAATATGTCTACTATAATTTTGTTACACTTTTCCAAGGTAATTTAGTATATATTTTTTTAAATTAAATATCCTACATTATTAATAATATAATCTAGTGTATATTATGTTACGCCGAATGTGCGAAATTGACTATTACATGAAATGGACAAAATTTTGCCTAATTCATGTAATAGTCAAGCCCGTTGCCTTATTCATGAATTAGGTTAATTATCTGTCGAGTACGTGAATTCGCCAGGATATGGAATTCTTAAACTGTCAACATGACAGTAGAAAAAGTAAATTTAATACGGATGGTTTTATTAGTTACAATTGGACATAATATAATATTATTATTATAAGGTTAGGTTATGTTTTGTAATTTTGAATTCAATTGAGTGTCCATTTTGAGGTTAGCTAACAAGTGTCAACAAACTTTCAAATCAAACTATCACAAACAAGCATTCGACCATTGCAAGATTGATACCCAAGCACGAATCAAATGGCGAAAATACCTTCTAATAAAATTCTTCCATTATCATAATATTATTATAGTTCTAGATTTTTTTTGGCATAGTAAATTGATTTGAACGTCATTGAGTTATTGATTGGTATATTTTTATATACTCAATGACATTTGACACATTTGGTTAGTTTGATTAGATGCAAAAAACACCACCGGAGCGCGACCATCTAGTTTGGCCAATGCATGAGCATTTGACACATTTGGTTTAGTTGCAAGAAATACCACCGTAGCGCTACTATCTAATTTGCCCAATGCATGAACTATGCAAAAAAAAATACTACCGAATTCTCGCACATGGTAGATATTTTGTCTGATTCATGAATAAGGCAACGGGCTTGCATTTTTCATGATTTAGGCAAAATTTTACCCATTTCATGAAATAGTCAATTTCGCACATTCGGCGTAACATAATATATAACATCTTCAGCTATAATATCTAATAAATAAATTAAGAGATCCTTTCTTTAACTATAAATTTATAAATAAATTCAAAGTAAATAATCTTACCAATACAATTAATACTATTCTATTTACTAAAATAAAACACAATGTCATGCACTACTAATATTATACTTAGATTAATATGAATCAGGACCAGTTTCGTCCGCTTCAAAGAGACATTTTAACTAGTTAATAATCAGTTTGGTTGCAACTGAGTTTAACAAAAAACAAACAACAGTATTAAAAATATACTTGTCACATCAAAATATTTCATTATGAAACTAGTAATATTTACTTTATGCGACTTAAATATCTACCTATACATGAATATAATAATGCTTTCTGATAGTTTAATTGCATAACTATTATTTTTTTACTCAACGAATAATTCGCAAGATTTAAGAATGTAACTTAATTGAACATACATAATTTTGAAAATATTTCTGAGAAAATATTTATAACCAAAAGAAAACCCAGCAGGACTCGAGCTTGCGTCTTTTGGGATTTGCGCCCACGCACATCGACCATTATGCTATAGGTATCCTATCTAATTGCGACATTTTTTTGCTAATGGCTCTTACAATATTATCTGTAGCGCTTTCCAAATTGAGTTACTATTGGCGATCAGCTTTTGTATTTAAAATCAAAGAAAGTATTAATTAATTTAATACTAACCGACGTCACGGATCCCTCCAAATTTTTTTGTTGTAACTTACGGAAACTAAATAATTTAATTACTATATTTTTATTCAGCAAATAATTGACAAGATTTAAGAATGTTTTTTAAGAATTTTTATAGAACATACATAATTTTGAAAAATATATTTAAGTATTTATATTATTTAGTATTAGTGAAACGTAAATATAAAAATTAAAAAATGTTAACCCCGTTAATTATTTTAATGGTTTTACATGCTAAGAGAAAAATAATTACAAGATAAAAAGAACTTTTTAAATACAACGTTTTTAAATTTTCTGTTGAATCATAATATAAACTTGACTTGACTAGCTTAAACGATCAAAAAAATTTGTACTTTATAGAAATAATACTAAAATGTCATATTGATTTCCATAGTAACGCACGTATGTATTAATAATTTAGTTGCTAGGAAATCAATAATAGTGTCGAAATAACTTTTCATACAAAACAGAATTAACTGAAAATGAATTCAATTCTACTTAAAGATGGCTAAAAGTATTTTAAAAAAAATGCATTGGCATCGTGTTCTGATAGTGATAGTGATCTAAAAGTTTCAAATGTCTAGCTAGTCGGGAAGTTAGTTAAAAACCGATTGCAAGATTTTTACCGGACAAATAAGAATACTAGCTAAGAAAAACGTTGTAATAAAACCATCTTTCTAACTTTATGCACAATATTTAAGTCACTGTTTAGTGTATAAATTTTCAAAATAAAACATATACGTATTGTGAAACTATATATAAATATCACGTCACTTGCCGTTACACATCCTTGAAATTAAATCATAACTGCAAGCTTTTCGTCGTCCATTAGAAAATAATCGATAGAAAAGAGTTAATTACCTTGTTAAATGCTAGGGAAAATAATTTTGTAATAAAGTCAATGTACAGTTTTTTTACGAGGCTTTATAAAATTGATTTTTATAAGAATTCGTATTTGAAAATCAATTGTTGGTATAAGATAATGCATGCAAACACAACAAGGTTGGGAGAATCTATTAACGAAACGTTTCTATCACAGATTTTCAATAATAATTACTTGGGGCTCGAGCCCCCTCTGGTGCCTCTTTGGTTTCGGCAGAATCCTTTTGCGGTTTACCCAATTGTGGTATTGGAAATTTGGGAATTTGGGTATCCCCCATTTTGGATAACTGAGGGAATGCGGACGCAACGGGGATTCACCTTTTCCAATGATAATAATAGGTAATAGATGTGTTGTGGTGTGTTTATGCAGTGAAATTTGGATAATTTTTTTAATGATGATTAATACTGATATATTAATTAATTTATTTCCCCAAATTGCTTAGAAACATCTTTTAACTGAAATGACTGATATGTCTGCCACATTTTATTATAATGTAAATGTAAATTTATAATAATAAAAAAAACCAAGAGATGTCACGGAGACTTGAAGCTTTTGAGATGTGGCTGTATAGATGCATCCTCAAAATTCCTTGTACTGACCGGGTGACAAATGGTAAAGTTCTCAATCGAATGAGGAAGGATCCAGAAATTCTACTTAGTATCAAAACCTGGAAACTACAGTACCTCGGCCACATTATGAGAGGACAGAAATACAGCATTCCCCAACTTGTCTTTCAAGGAAAGATCAATAGGAAGCGTAGCAGAGGACGGCGTCGCATTACGTGGCTTAAAAACCTCTGTGATTGGTACGAGTGCAGCTCCACTGAACTGTTCCGGGTATCAGACGACAAAGATAAGATCGCCTTGATGGTGGCCGACCTCCGCTAGGGGATGGCACAATAAGAAGAAGAAATGTAAATTACCATGTAAATGGTATATAATTAAGCTAGAATGGAGTGCTTTTGGCCGCCTGATTAATGTCTTCAAAAGTGACCTCCCACTGTGCCTAAAGCGTAAAGTGTTCAACCAGTGTGTGCTTCCCGTAATCACATATGCGTGTGAAACATTGACCCTAAGTAAAAGAGAGATCCAGAAAATTAGAGAAGCCCAACGTTGTATGAAGAGGTGCATGCTGGGAATAACGCGAAAGGACAAAAAGAGAAATGAGTGGATAAAGAGACAGACAAGAATTTTCGATGTAATAGAGTTCGCAAAAAACCTCAAATGGAAATGGACTGAATATATAGCTCGAAAGAGAGACAATCGTTGGACAAATTTAGTCATTCAATGATATCCAAGAGGTACAAAACGTCCGCAAGATAGACCTAGAGGCCGCTGAATCGATGAAATAATAAAGTTCTGCGGAAGTACTTGGCAACGCACAGGACCGAGAGAAGTGGAATCAGCTTGGAGAGGCCTTCATCCAGCAGTGGATAGATTTAGGCTGATGATGACATGTATATTGCAAATGCGGTGCATAACAGATTTTAAAATAATTAACTGCTTCTTTCATTAAAAAAAAAACAGCATCATCTAAATTACCAAACAATTATTTGACGGATTCAGATTTTAATCGGTTGACCAATTATTAAATGACTAAAAGAATAAATTAAAATAATTATATACAAATACCTTTGCCCCGAGTTGGCTTTGTGAATTACTTTATTATTGATAACCACGCGAGATTTTCTCTCGTTTCTCCCGGTTTCCTCTTTTACCGACTTTGATGCGCCCACATGTCTATGCTGTACTCTACACGCCAAATAAAATAAATAAATTCATATGAGAAAGGAGTTGGGGAGGCTAGGGTTCAATACGCCGTAATAAGCAAATAATATTTAAAATCAAAAATAAATATTAAAGAAACCCTTCTTCCCCCGGACAAAGCCGTCCTATAAAAATAAATGTTGTTTGACCATAAGATCCATTTAAATACATAAATATACAACCAATGACAGTATAGTTTTTCACAAGTTTTTTACCAAAATAGTACCGTATAATATAAACTGAAAAAAAAAGGTTTTTGATTTTTCTGATTTTTTGAAAATGCACTTTAGCTTTACTTGATGCCATAACATCGACATCTCCAAGCCAAAAGAGCGGAAGTAACATTTTGGTGATTTTGATTTAAATATGAGGTTTTACAAATAAAATATCTACAGACTGGCAAAAGGGCGTTCTTCGTGGATGATTGCAAACAGAGTTACGATTTTCCAATTTGGGCGTAAGTAATAACCATACCGAAAGCTAATATAAATGAACGTACCTACCACTAACGTAACGTATCAAAATTAAACTGATTATAATAAACGAATAAAACATAACAATACAATCAAAAAAATGTATAAAAATGGAAGAAAAACAATTTGGTGTTTTCTTAGTGAACTTTGAATTTTTTTCTTGATACGACCGAAGCCACGCTAACCACAGAGTGACTCATCCAATTTATCTCAAAACACAAGTGAAACTATGAGAGTAACATTCCGTCCGTTTGCCCAGTAACGTCCCGTGGGGGTAGGCACATTGAGCGTCGCTTGGGGGCGGCAGTGACTCGAAGGGCGGCAAATCCAAGGAGAATCATTTGGTATTTATATAGAAATAGCGACCTAAACTGATAACGAAGATATCTGTCCTTAAAAAAACTCAGCTCACTGGTTGGAGCCAAATGTATTAATTAACATAAACGGTTTAACAGGACTGTATTTTTTGTCGGGTTCGCGATGTCTGGTTAACTTCCGTTTACTTCGACGGCCTTATTGACCAGAAACGACACGAGCACGGGTGATAAAAAATATTGTATAAAAAAATGGGGCGGCATTTTGTCTAGGGACGTCACTGCGTTTGCCAGTACGCGAGTGCGTGAACACCGAACCAACCCCAGTGCGCGCCAGCCCTTTCAACATCAAATTTTAGTGCCTGGATTGAATCACTGCTTAAACTCCCTCTTTGAATCATTTTCAAAAATACAGTCCACTGTAAAAAGCGCAACCAAATAATGTTATATTCTCAAATCTTGTGAATTGTTTGTTGAATAAAAAAATAGTAGTTGATATATTGTACTACTGTCAGTAGGTTTATAGCCTGTTTTCGTGTTAGAAGAAGACTGATTTAAATGAACGATTCTCGAAGGCTCCGCGTTGTGTTCATGTATTCCATTTAAGAAGTGGACATCGACTAATATTTTTCCTGATATATAAAGCCTGGTTATCTACTTACTGCAAATTGTGATTTTATAGTGCTAAAAAGAATATTGACAGCATGTTTAAGAAAAGAAAAAAAACATACCTATCTCCACTCCTTCAATTATTATAAATCACAAAAAATAAAAGCCCTTTTAAATTTTTCCACCCCGCTTCACACAGTACAAGCGCATCTATCTTATTGATTACATATTTCACTCAGACATAAAAATAATCTTCTTCATAAGATACTGCATAATCTCTCCCAGGCTCCCCTAATTTTCCTATTTCATGCATCAAAGGGTACCCGCACGTAACAAAGAATAGTTGAACATGCCTCCCCTTACAGCTATGCTCAAAGATTTGCATACCAATTTTTCCACGGGAGATGAGAGATATAGAGAGAAAGCCAGGTGTAATGAATCTACATAAATATGGTACCAAAGAATCACAATATAATATTATAAAATTCTTTAAACCTTGCTTTGAAGACATAGCTGAAATTTACAAAATGTAATTTACATAAAAATTATCAAGTTTTTTTTTTAAAATCTATTTCTTATTTTTTTGACCATGTCCGATCTTAAGAAGATCATAATACGGGAATTCACAGAGTAGATTACGAGAAATGGATATTAGCCACTTGCTCAACCTATTCGATCCATACTTTGACTTCAAAACACCTGGAACTTGCGACCTACGACTTTATAAGACGACGCGTTAGCCGCTCGGCCATCGTGGGTTATGATATCTTTCTATTTTATGTTATCGATAATCTTTATACTTGTATATTTAGTAGATACCTTGCTAGGCTCAATTATATTATAATTTATCAGTGGCGAAGGGTGCATATTAAATGATATTAGGCTGTAGTAGATGTCCTAAAACAGCCATATTTCTATAAATTAGTATTTACTGACACAATTTACTGAACATAAAATATTATCTTATATACTAGGTACTTGTCTTAAAAACCACCGTGATTGCTACATAATGCAGATCCACCGAACTATTCCAGGTAGCAGATGAAATAAAATCTCTCTGACAGAACGATAAAAAGATAACATGCTTTAAAATAGATATTTTACCAAAAAAACTACTGACTCATTAGTTGACCTTATTATCCACATATGAAATGCAAATTTTATAGTTTCGCCTTGATATATGTGTCGCTAGATTTCAAAATCAGCCAAGTTCATATTAGATGAAGAGGAGAAAAACAGCTTTTTGTTTTCTCAAATACACAGTCACAAGGGTGAAAGTTTATATTATTTCGAGTATAGAATATTTAAAATGAATAAATTCCACATTTTGATAATGCAGAAATGTTAGAAAGTAGTAGTTCTTCAGCAATTCACAAAAAAGTCAAAAATACCTAAAGGTGGACTTGGATGATTTTGAAATGTAGCGACACATATATCAAGACGAAACTATAAAATTTGCATTTAATATGTGGATAATAAGGTCAACTAATGAGTCAGTAGATTTTTTTGGTAAAATATCTATTTTAAAGCATGTTATCTTTTTATCGTTCTATCAGAGAGATTTTATTTCATCTGCTACCTGGAATAGTTTATGAAAAACTCAAATTGTATAATATAATCTTTCTAGATAATAAATACATTCTTACATAAAAAAGCACTTGCAACAATTGATTGAGAGTTGGCTAAGTAGTAAGAAGAAGAACGTTTTCAATGTACGTAAGTTTTTTATAGTTAATTTATATTTAATGAAGCTAATTAATATTAATAATAAAAATCGTTGATCAAAGATTTAAAACATCTGCCTTAGAGGCTTTCCGGAATACTTTAAATATATCACGTGAAGAGTATTTATACGTCGCAGTATTTATGTGAGAGCCACCTACCGCCGTTTACGGATAGCGACTGAGGTACTTTGAGAAAAAGTTCGAGGATCCGCGGGCTTTATGAAAGGAATATGTCAGAATATATTTATTTTGATCAAATTCTTTGCAAGGTATTCTTAGAATCGATTTTCTCATTAGCTGGAATAAATATATATTTTATTATAAAAGTTAGCAGTTTAGCTGTTTTTATGGAGCTCTTGTAGAGCTATTAGTCATAATTTTCATGAACGGTATTGATTTAATGGGTTTGGATGATAGACTGGGGGACTCTGAGCACTCACTTTTACGTTGTTGATAATTACCATGTAGTTGTGGTTACGCGTATAATTAATAAACGTCGAAGTGAACAGTTGTTGATGATATCAAGGCCCTTGAGTCATTAATTCATTTTTTTTTTTCAATTCATTTATTTTTTTAACATATTTTAGACATTACAAATTATAAGTTTAAGACGTTCACAACATGACATTTAGAAACAAAGATATATAAATATAAGAGTATTACATAAAAAAGAGATATATCAGTAGGTGAATTAGATAGGTACAAGGAAGTACACCGGATGAGTTAAGCAGACCCTATTTTAAGATTTTATAAAACAACATCCACCTAAACTCATTCTCACGTAGGTGGAATATATCAACACCCGAAGCAATTTCGTTGAACATAGTTATCACTCTCCCAATTGGCATTACCAGTGGCAGGTTGGTTCTGCACCTTGGGAGAATAAACAACTGGTGGTCTCTATTTCTAAGATACGAGTAGTTATCAGGGACACACAGGTCAACACTGCCCAGAATGGCAGAGTTCTCATTTATACCTTGTATAAGTCGAAAAAAATACGTAGCTAAATAAAGATTTCTTCTAAATTGCAGACTGCAGTATGTAAGCATGCCTAAGAGAAAGTCAGTTGGATAAAGCCACGGATAGTATCCATACAACCTCAAGTAAAGGAGTCTCAAGAATTTCTTCTGTACCCTCTCCACCATAAGGCCATACTTCAACTGGTGCGGTGCCCAAACAATAGACCCACTCTCAAGTCTGCTTCGAACTTAAGAATTAAATAAAAGTTTTAATACCGTAACATCTGAAAAGACCCGGGAAGTACGCATGACGAAGCCCAACATTTTAAGCGCTTTGTTACAAATGGTAACTATATGGCGAATAAATGTCAGTTTACTCTCAAACGTAATGCCAAGATCCCTTACAGATGATATTCGTGACAGAACTCTGCCATGCATCGAGTATTGGAAAAACAACACTTTTGAGGCTCTGGTACACGATAAAAGATTGCATTTATCAATATTGAATTCTAGTTTGTTACGCCTGCCCATATTTAATACATTATCTATATCAAGTTGGAGCTGACGGATATCGTCCAAGGTGACAACTTCCAAAAAGAGTTTCAAGTCATCAGCGAATGATTGGAAAAAGAAGTTGAATTCAGTTATCGTTTGTCAATTTATGGCTACGGCCGTATGTTGTAGCCTAACCACTGGAAAATGTTAATAGAAATGGCGTTTTTCAAAAAAATACTACCTTATTCTTAGGTCAATAATTATTAAAAAAAACAATCAATATTCGTAGGATTTTTCATCACATTTTAAAGGTCAAAAACATAGCTTATAATCAGTATCTTTAGAATTATTTTCAAATGTGGTAATCTTGTTAATTTTTTGAATATTATAATGCCTAATTCTTGTCAAATTTGGGATCACAGAGATTATAAATATAAATTTTTATCGTAAATATTTCACTATCATAATGTCGAGATTAATTTTACTGATGGTTTTATAAATGCGTTTAAAAATTTATAAAACTAAAAAAATTTAACACCACTGCACATGGATGTACTGAAATATGACTATATTCTAAAATATTAGATCGAGAAGTTTAAAAGAATACTATTTTATGTAATAAAAATACTTTATGCAGTCATCAAATGTTTAAAAAATATATAAAGGATAATAAAGCTTCAAAATTATATAAATATATTATCTACAACGTTTAAAGAATGTTCAGGCTAATGCTTTGAAAATACCATAAAATCTCCATTTTGATCTACGTTGGGCATGTGGGCCGTTAAGTTTACTAAGCATCCCCGTAGAGATTTTTGACTAATTCATAGCTTAAATATTTTTTTATATTATATAAAAATATATAAGATATATAAAAAATATAAATATGTATAACTTGTTATTGGGTCCTGCGACAAATTCACATTTTATTACAAATTGTAAGTTTATCTTTGATTTAAAATAAAAATATTTCTCTTTATAATGTTTTCAGATACATATGTATTAATTAACACAGTTAAAATTGTAAATTATTTTTAAAAAAATGTCTCAAATTGCAAGCTTCGTATTATTCCGCTAGGCGCCTCTGGTAGATAAAAACATCGCCTTAACCTACTCATTTATCAATCACTTAATATATACCTATTATATGGATCTATGATTTTTATTACGTAATTTACAATTATGTATAGACTTATTATTGTAACAATCTCTATAATTTCAAAGCCTTACGTCACAGTACCCACCCCCTCCCGGGTAACAGAGGCGGATTCGTGAATTATTAACGCCCACGCATTTTTTTGTTACTACTTTTAATCTTCGACACGGCAAAATGATTCTCTCCCCGCGGACCAAGATAGCGATTGCCCCCAAGTGTGGGTTCGTAAAATTTTGACGGGTCTAATAAAAACTTTACACTTTTTTTGCCGGGCGCAATCAGGCGGATAAAGGAAATATGGGCGGTAGGCAATGGGGCCCTTAATATTATAAGTGTTTCGGTGTATAAGATAATTCAAAAATCACGCCGGCACTGCGCGCCAAGTCTATGAGTTTTTGCATATTTTTTGAATTAAGGTTTACTGTAGGTTTCTTTTTACTGTGAGTGTAACAAAAGACGTATTAATTTTTATTTGTAATTTTTGGTAGTACTGATAGAAAGAAAGGCTAGAACTAGGTACATTAAAAATTAGAAAACTTTATAGAGATTTTTTTTATTTATTTATTTATTAAAAAAAAAGATGCGTTGAGCACATAACAAATTATTAATTCAGGACGTCCACAACAAGACATTTAGAAAAAAGAGTACAAGTAAATCAATTAGAGAAAAACAAGGTAGAGAAAAAAAAACAAAGGAAAAAATAATTTTATAGAAAAGAAATAAAATAAAAAAACAACAGTAGGTAATTAATAAAAATACAAATTAAATAATAAAATAGAACTTAAAAAACTGAATGTATCGCTAAAAATATCTACATCTCTAGGAAATGCATTGACTAGCCCCACAGCCCTCGCTATTGGTGCCTGGTGAGCCTGACAGCTTTCACCCAAAATAGGTTATGGCTGCGACAACGCATGTCATTGACGGGTGTATAAAAATTCAAATTTTCTAGAATATCGGGATTGATATGTGAGAGAAAATGATAACGCCAATTGGGAGGGCGATTACTATGTTCAACCAAATTGCATCGGCTCTTGATATATTCCACTTGCGTGAGTGTGAGTTTAGGTGGACGTTATTTAATATATCTTCTTAGCAAACTCTGTGTACTTCTTTGAACTTCTATATAATATGTATAATTATTGTATTTTCACTACTTTTGTATGTTTATTTATTATGCTCTCTTTTTATCGCTTTTATTACCTTTTTCCTCTTCTTCATAATAATATTTCATTTCATGTTGTGAACGTCTTCAACTTATAATTTGTAATGCCCACTATATGTAAAAAATAAATTGAATTGAATTTAAAAAATGGAATATAAGAGCCCTATGCAGAATCCAAGATTTCGATCTTAAGGATAAGTTGCCGAAAAGCATGACTTAACTATAGACTATACTGAGTATAGAGTTAAGGAATCCTTAACCATAGACAACTTTTGTTATGAACACGCCCCCTTCTGTATTACCATTTACCACTGACAGCTGCTGTCAAAATAAATTCGCGTGTCTATAAAACAGTCCATACACTCAAATTCATTTAACAATGTATCTCAATATGGATATTGATAGTGTTAATTCGTTTGGCATGTACTTGCAGAATATTATTTTACTTTTTATACGCCAGCCCACAGAAATACAAGATGCCAGATGATAGAATGACACTTGACGCTAGTGTTACTTTGTTAAAAAAATGTCTTTGCGGTGCCTTTGGAATCGCGTATAATGACTTATAACGGAAACATAAGAGTATTATAATTAAATATTAATATGTATTTATAGTTATTGCATTTATAAAGTGCAGTTGTCATATTTTTGTCATCGTTTAACAATTATAAAATGATTTACCTAAACTATAGGAAAGATAATTTTTAAATATTATGGTATTATTTTCAATATAAGAACGAACGAAGCTTTAAGACGATGTGAACCATAGACAACATGACCTAATGACAATGTTTCTGCATAGTGTTTTCTGCTAAGGAAATTTTAGTTATGACAAATGTTTCTGCATTCCGCTCTTAATCATTGAAAAACCTACATAAAATCCAGAAATTAAGTTGGATCGAGTGGGAGTCAAGCTCACGTCTCTAGCTTTATACATAAGTCCTTTTATCTTTTAGCTATCGTTCGACTCTGATTCGTGCGAATTATTTATTTTAATAACGTATTTACTGAAGTAGTTCAAAATCCACCAATCAGGAAAAAAACTACTTTGTAATTAACTTTCTTGAATAAAATTTATGAATAATGATTTTTTTTTTACTAAAAAATGAGCATACATAAGGTTTAAAAAAATTAGATTCTTTATTATGTAATAATTAGAAGATAAAAAGAACTTTTTATATACAACGTTTTTAAATTTTCTGTTGAACCATATAAACTTGACTTGACTAGCTTAAACGATCGAAAAAATTTGTACTTGACATGTCATATTGATTTCTATAGTAACGCACGTATATATTAATAATTTCGTTCCAACGACCACAGACCCCTAGCAACCAATAATGATGACGAAATAACTTTTCATACAAAACAAAATTAGCTGGAAATGAATTCAATTCAACTAAAGATGGCTAAAAGTATTAAAAGAATGCATTGGCATCGTGTTCTGATATATTCTAAAAGTTTCAAATGTCTAGCTAGTTGGGAAGTTAGTCAAAAATCGATTGTAAAATTTGTACCGGACAAATGACCACAGAACAAATAAGAATACGATCTAAGGAAAACGTTGTAAAATACATAATTTTGAAAAACCTCAAAAACATGCGTTGAAGTTATCATTTTATCCTTTGAGCTATCGATCCGTCTATGATTTATTCAAATAATTACTTACTAATAACTATGCTTACCTTATGCGCACTTTTCCATCAAATTAAAAGCGACTAGCATTACAAATTAATTAACGTATTTTTCACCTTTTACTTCCAGCTAAATTTTACTTGGTGATAGGTATCTCTAGGCCACCTATTGTTAAAATAAAATAAAAAATGAAGAATATAAATAAATTAACACGTTTCTCCATTTTTCTTCAACATTTTCAGAGTAGAATAATAAATATTGTTTTGAAAATATACATTAACTATTTAAAATCACAAAAACGTCGACAAGATCTCGCGAGTTATCTCGCTTATGGTCTGACGGTACATAAACACTTTGGAAAATATACTCCCTCGTGGCACTTCAAGAGTTAAATCTTCTAGCGAATCGATTGCGTAATCTGCGTCATAGAAAATCGCTGATGAGTGCAGCTCAGGCTAGACAGGATTAGGACAAAAACGAAGAAGATTCTTAAATGGTCACATAGAATGGCCGACACTAAGATCGAAGGCGGCTCGCACATCTAAACTCGTCTCGTCTACAACGTGTTGAGTACGTCGATATGACGTCATCGTTATTCACAAAACACATGTTGCCAAATGGAGCTCCGCAGATTGGTCGTATGCGATTTTTTAGTTTGAAAAAACATCTAGTGTTGCTATCAAAAATAGCATGCGTTTTGGGCTGCGAGTCGAAGACGCCAGAATGCATATACTACCTACGAATTGGTCATTCTTATACATCGTCGCATCCAAATATCTTTACGTATCGAGAAATTACGTGCGATTGTCGCTAGGTAGATGTGTGGGGTCTTCATATGCATCAACGGATCGACGCTCCTAGAAGTTTGATTTATGGCTGTGCGGCAGACGAGGCGAGTTGAGATGTGTAGAAGAATCTTCGTCATTTCCCGGTAGATCTCTTAAAAGATTGTGATAGTTGAGTCTTAACTTTGGAAAAATCTGAATAAAAACAGACCCAACCATTTGAAACCGAAGCTAAAAATTAAATTATTCAGTAATTTCATTTTAAACACAGTCACATATTTTAAATACACATAATCTTCCAGTACGTACTTGCATAATGGACCCGCTTATAACTACAACTGCGACGACTTGTAACGGATAACGACTAACACCCGTAACGGAGCGGACGTTTAACGACGGTCAATCGTTAAGGTATGTGTCCGTTGCGCGAATGTTCGATGGCAAATACCGCTTTTGGCATCGCGCTAATGACCACTGGAATGAAGGTAGAAGGATGGGCTATATGTAAACATCTGTGAAATGTAAAATAAATCACATGATTTTGTGACACTTTTTGTATAGAAAATGTATAAATAATAAAACGAAATATGAATATTTTGAATGTACATAGGTACATACCGTCACTGTTCTAGCAGAAGACACTAATTCGAAAAAATTACATATTGTGTTAGTACCAAAATGTTCCTTATTTCAAATTTTACCGTCTGGAAACCTTCTTAATAAATAAACAGTCTTTATTTTAAAGTCATTCTTTCTACGATTACTTAGTAAACTCACATGATAGACCATTATTTCAAACATTTTAACAACTTCAAAGTCAAATTACTCAAAACTAGTATTATCCAGTTAATGTGTTCTGCCAGAACAGAGACGATTACAATATAATATATTTATCACGTTAATACTTATAAGTACATTTTATTATAATCATAGATTGCATAAAGAATTATATGGAGAATTAATAATATAGAAAAGGTGTAAAATTAAATATATTATAATATACTAGCTGAAGTACCCGGCTTCGCACAGGGTCACTTCGTGGTTATATTTATTTTATCTTAGATATTTGAATAATAATAAGAGTTAATTATTTTTTTAATATTAAAATATCTGTGTAATACAATATGGCAATATGAAAATAATTCTAATAGGAGTAAAGATCAAACATAAGAACACTAAATTAAAATCGAATCCAAAATATGAAAACGTTATTAATGTTATTAATATGTAGTAAAAAAAATCAAAATTGGATGGAACAAACAAACAACAAACTTTGTATTTTATATAATAATAATTTAGAAACCTTCGCAGGTGTGCGCACAACAACTGACAAAAGTTTCATCGCAATCGGATGAATGGTATAGGAACGCATACGAATATTAGGCTGCGCGCACACGGCAAAGCGACTGCGCGCAGACGGCAAAGCGAAGTTTCGGATTCATCCGCCAAACATCGTTTGCGACAAAATGTCATTGCAATCGGATGAATGGTATAGGAACGCATAAGAATAGAAGTAGAAGATGATTTTTTAATTCAGAAATCTTCGTGGGCATGCGCACCACAACTCTCCAAAGTTTCATTGCAATCGGATGAATGGTGTAGGTACGCATTCGAATAGAAGAAGAAGATGATGGTTTTACTAATTCAGAAACCTTCGCAGGCGTGCGCACGACAACTCACCAAAGTTTCATTGCAATCGGATGAATGGTATAGGAATGCATACGAATAGAAGAAGATGGTTGTACTAATTCAGAAACCTTTGCGGGCTTGCGCACAACAACTGGTCAAATTTTCATCGCAATTGGATGAATGGCTTAAGAACGAATACAAATAGAAGAAGATAGAATGAAGAAGGGGAAGAAGGTGATGATTTTTCTAATTCAGAAACCTCATGGATGTGCATACAACCACTTACCAAAATTTCATTGCAATCGGTTGAATGGTATAGGAACCAAGGAAGAAGAAGAAGATAGTTGTACTAATTCAAAAACCATTGCGGGTGTTACCACAATAACTGACGAAGGTTTAATCGCAATTGGATGAATGGTATAGGGACCATACGAATAAAAGAAGATAGAATGAAGAAGAAGAAGAAGAAGAAGATGGTTGTACTAATTCAGAAACCTTCGCGGGTGTTGGCACAATTATTGACGAAAATTTTATTGCAATCGGATGAATGGAATAGGAACGCATACGAATAGAAGAATATAGAATAGAAGAAAAAGAAGAAGAAGAAGATGGTTGTACTAATTCAAAAACCATTGCGGGTGTTACCACAACAACTGACGAAGGTTTTATTGCAATCGGATGAATGGTATAGGGACCATACGAATAAAAGAAGATAAAATGAAGAAGAAGAAGAAGAAGAAGATGGTTGTACTATTTCAGAAACCTTTGCGGGTGTTAACACAACAACTGACGAAGGTTTCATCGCAATCGGATGAATGGTATATAGGAACCATATGAATAAAATAAGATAGAATGAAGAAGAAGAAGAAGATGAGGATTTTTCTAATTCAGAAACCTTCATGGATGTGCATACAACCACTTACCAAAATTTCATTGCAATCGGATGAATGGTATATGAACCATACGAATAAAAGAAAATATAATGAAGAAGAAGAAGAAGATGAGGATTTTTCTAATTCAGAAACCTTCATGGGTGTGCATACAACCACTTACCAAAATTTCATTGCAATCGGATGAATGGTATAGGAACGCATACGGGACAGACACACAGACAGACAGACATACAGACAGACAGACATTCATTTTTATATATTAGTATAGCCTATACTCTTCCCGCAAGTGCAAGCAATAAGTTTACAAAGTTTTATCGCAATCGGATGAACGGTATGGCTGCGCATTAAATACGAACAAACAAACACACAAATATTAATTTTTATATATTAGATTAAACTAATTGGTTGGGCCATTTATGTTCCCATTTCACTCCTTATCTCCTCACCCACCTCCTAATCCCGAGTGTCATTGTCACCAGTCAATCGATAAGCAATTACGGGTCATGAAATACGGTGTTACAAAGGACATTCAGTTGCGTCTCGACAGCGGGCGTGTGCGGGCTTCCAATAGCTTTCCGTCGCTTAGGTGACTGACTCAATAGATACAGACTCATTCATAATCATTCTATCATCATCATTCATACACCCTCACATA
The DNA here is from genome assembly GCA_022495005.1 of Rhyacophila brunnea. NCBI lineage: Eukaryota > Metazoa > Arthropoda > Insecta > Trichoptera > Rhyacophilidae > Rhyacophila > Rhyacophila brunnea. The sequence goes on from JAGYXB010000010.1 coordinate 666,689, forward strand.
TAATCCATAAAACTGTGTCACAAAGTGCGTGAGTGCACGAACCGGGTGACCCAAAACAACAACACCGCGCGAGCGAAAGTTGAAACCACACCACGGAGCCATCATACATCATCACAAAGGTCAGTGTCTGGCACTCTGTTCCATCGCCCCCACCCCTAGATCCGACCTCCTCATTTTCCCTTAAAATAATTACAGTCCACTTAAAAAGCTCAATCACTAATATTTATGAAACTTTTGATTTCCTAAGATTCCCATGTATATCAAATATCTCCTTCAGTGCACTGAATACCTCAAGAGTTTCTTTTTCGTTAGCTTTCAGCCCCGGCAGGTTTTAATAAAATTTACCCCTATTCCCGGACAAATTTGAGTGAAATTGGTTTTTTCTAGTAAATGATATAATCTTGGTTTATTGGCTTATTTGTAAGAATATTTAAATAAAACTTTCAGGAACAATCAAAAACAGTTTAATAATTACGAATAGTATGGTATTTCTGCCAGCAGATGCCTTTGTGAAGAGGAACATCACACTCTTTACAAATGTACCGAGTCTCACCCCGTTTTTTATTTTTGGCACATACCTTGCATAGCCTTGTTGGGTATGCCTTTTTCTGCGTCGCTAGAATCGTCTATAAGATATGTCTGGACATGTTTCCAGATAATCTTGTAGGTGAATCCAGCGTCACGTGACGCCTCGGAGCCGGAGAAGTTGAAACATCGGTACCAAAAGACATTAAATAAATTGAATATTCTACCAAAAAATCTTTAAATGCTAACTTACGACTAGGGTTACATTTTTTAAAAATCACAAAAACATTAAATTGGGCACACATTAGGAGCCAGAAAAACATTTTCTTCGTCCACTTCACTGTCTTCCGGTGAAGGTTATAATATGAGAGAAACTGGTCTGCACGATCAACCCCTCCCATATTATATTTATTATACTCCACGACAGATTTGGGCTAAAATCTATCATGTCGCCGGAATGAATAGTTGAGATCATCCTAACTATACGCTTATCTCTCCAAGAATGCAAGAGGATATCCCCCTTTCGACAGATAACCGACTCGCCCTTCCGTAGGTCTTCGGTTAACAGTTTGAATTCAAGCGGAAGACCTCTATTCTTGCGAATAGTCCCACAGACTCTAATGTTTTTCACCAGCAACTCCTCAGCCAACCCGACGCTATTATAATAATTATCCATGTAGCAGTGGTATCCTTTTCCGACGTAATTATGCAACAACGTATTTACAGTGTGTCCCAACGTACTTCCCTGACAGTGATAAATTAAAAAGTCGCATATATAGCCGGACTTGGCTTCGCATAGCATGCGGACCAGTATGCCGTATTTATGAATTTTGTCAGGGTTGTACGTTCGGATGTTCAGTAACCCCCGCCAAGGTACCACTGCTTCATCGAGAGAGAGTTCCTGCTGTGGAGTGAAATATTGGCTGCAAAGAGGCTGAAAATGGTCGATGATTGTTTGTATTTTATAGAGTCGTGTGGCGTTGGAAGGTCGCGTCAGATTATCGTTGAAATGAAGCATCTGGAGGATTTGCATAAACCGATTCCGACTCATGGTTTTTCCAAACCAGGGAGTTTCAAAGTAGGGACGAGTCGTCCAGTATTCTCTCAACGTGGACCTCCTAATGTGGCCCATCATAAATATTAATCCTAAAAAGTTTTTCATCTCCCTTACGCTAACATCCTTCCAAAGTAAGTCTTTTCTATTACCACTAATCTTATCACTATTTTGTCTATAATATAAGTTCGTTTGATTCACTAATAAATTAAAAAAAAATACGCTAAAAAACAGTTCACATGCCGCTTGAACAGAATGAACATCAACATTGACTTTTACACCTGGTTCAGCAGTAAATGGTCCAGGTGCTGGAGTGTAGTCTTTTGTTGACCACGGTTCACTAACACTGGCACTAAATCTCGCATGTCCTCCACGGCTGCCTCTGGGACGACCGCCTCTGGTACGACTGCCCCTACTTCCTCTTCTACGCAGTCCACCCGCTCGACCTCTGGTTTCTGTCCGAGATGGGCCAGGAAGTGGGTCCTCGGGCGTGTCGACTCCTGACAGCATACTGGTTTCATCTAGCACCTCTGCAATGCGGTTAATGAAACCGTTGAAGTTGTCCTCAAAGTTGCTCGAGTGGCCGGCGGTGAAATCGGTGATGTCTGCGACATTGGTGGTGGCATCCAGTGGAACATCTGAATCAGAGTCATATAATAACTCGAATGCATAATCCTGCTCTGAGTCATCTGTTCCAAAGGCCTCCATTTCAGCGTGAAAATAGGCTGGAATCAAAACAAAATTCCACATTAGTAAACAGAATTTTGAATGTTGGGAAAACACGTGGAATTAACTAAATACTCATTCAAACACATATAATTATATGGAATATTCATAATAATTCAATATTCTAAGCTAATAAAGTAATATATCGGCACATTATAAAGGGATTGGTAAATAATGAGAACATTAAAACTTTGCATTCGGAAATTTTGACAGTAAAATGGCGTATACGAAGAAACACGTAAAATTAATTTAAATTGCTAGAAACCATCAATAAACATATAAAATATCATAAATAAATTATTTCTCTTACCTTATTGAATCCTTTTTTTGCTTATTTATGTAATTTTTGTCCTCTGGAGTCAAATCGGTTGGTTTGGATTAGCTGTAAGCAACAAAGAAGTCGCCATTAGTAAACGAATTTTGAATGTTGGGAAAACACGTAGAATTAACTAAATACTCATTCAAACACATATAATTATAAAGAATATTCATAATAATTCAATATTCTAAGCTTATAAAGTAATTAATTGGCATATTATCAAGGGATTGGTAAATAATGAGAAAATTAAAACTTTGCATTCGGAAATTTTGACAGTAAAATGGCGTATACGAAGAAACACGTAAAATTAATTTAAATTGCTAGAAACCATCAATAAACATATAAAATATCATAGATAAATTATTTTTCTTACCTTATTTAATCTCTGTATTGCTTATTATTGTAATTTTCGTCTGAAAAATCAGTACATAATTCGGTAAAGTCACACGAGAGAATGATCAAAAATGGCGTCTCACAATAATAAAATTGTGATTTTTATTTAATAATATCACAGAAGGTAAAACAGATATCGATATTTTATCTATACCAGTCGGTACTGAATTTTATAATCTAACAGAATATGTTAAATGTTTTCGTTGAAAATACATAGATGTCACAAAAAACATATTTATTTAAAAACGCGCAACAAAACGAGGATCCTCGCGCGCGGTACTCAGCGTAATTATTTATATAACGAGGATTCTCGTTTGCGGTACCGAGCGTGTTAATACTTTGGAAGCGGAAGATGCACACGGCAAGTAATGACCAGGCGGCTGATCGATGTAATTAACGTGCATTTTAAAGGGGGCAATTAAAAAAATCATTATCGACTCAGCAGCGAATGAGTTAAACAACGAGTGTATTACCTCTTTAAATTTAGTGTTAATTTGCTGTCCAGGTACTATAATTATGTTGTTCTTACTTTCTATCTTGTTAGGCTTAACTATATTATAATTTATACATGGAAACTTTGCTGGTTACAATAACTTTATATTATTATATTTTTAATTTTTGTAATCAATATGTAACTGTTTGTGTCCTTAATAAATAAAAATAAATGGCACTCACCTGTTTTATCAGTCAAGCGACTACCGATTTCAGTCAAAATTTTCAAAGCATACAAATTATTTGGTGGCAGACAGGCATATTTTTTGGTGTAGATAGAGTTAAGTATATAATATACTATAATAAATTATTGGCACGAGATCATGGTAGAAAAATATAGTTTTGGACTATTTTGTTCTCTTGCCTAATGTTATATTGAACATATTATATAATTTAGAAAAACACTTTCTGAGAGAGTATATTATAACCAATAGAAAAAATCTTTTTTTTTTAATGATAATGTTATATTGTTTTTTTTTTAATAATATATTGTTTATTTAGAATACTAAATAATAAATACAAAATAAAAAAAAATGATTTAACTACAAATAACAGCAAATATAACGATAAATAAATTAGAAGAGAAAGTATGTTTTTTATATAAATATTAAAGTAAAATGATAAAACAATTAAAAATTTTACCTATTTAACACGTCTACAAATATTATATAGTTAAAAAAATCAACATTTGTGGTGTCATCAAATAGGTTAATCGTACGATACACAGCATCATGCAACATCACATCTACATATCTATCATATACGGAGTATTATGAAGACCGCAGAGTTACAAGTGATATTGGTGGAAACATGCAAATTCATATTTGTCAGTATAGACAGATTGTAAATGAACCCACGAAGAAGTAAAAATGAATTCTTTAAAGGTTGCACAAATGAGTAGATCAGATTATTGAAATTTGGACGTAGATGAAGGTGGAAGAGATAGAAGGTCGCTGTTGGGTGGATGTTTGGAGGAGTGTGTATTAGCGATACAAGAATACAATAACACTTTAATAAAGCACTTTAAACAGCGTGAGATTATAATCGCGGGTAATGATATACTGGTGAGATCTAAGTGATCAAGAGATTGATTATATTATATCAACTGAGAGGCTTGGATTGAGTGGAATGATGTTGAAGGACTCATGACGGACTCGATAAATTGAGTGAGAATTCCAGAATTATCATTCTTATTTATACAAATGCAGTATATTATTATATATTACAAGAAAATGTTGTCGTAATTACCAATCATCACCGATCTACTGATATACTGATATAGTTATGATCAGGGAACTCAGAAATAATGGGAACTGAAATACGTAACGGGTAAGGCGAAACAGGTAACCGACTCGAGTAAGGAAGAATCCGAGTTAAACTTACACACGTGTTAAGAATACGTTTTACGTCGAATACTAAAAACTGCTCTCGGTTTATACATTTACGCTCATTTAATGTTGGTGTATTACACACACTATTGCACGTGCGTAATGCGTGGTTGATTTTTATAGGACACTCACACATTCAAAACCCTGCATCAAGATGGGGCGTATTGAATATAGCCTATCGGTATTCTATTTATTATCTGTTCTGTGGTTATGATTGATGAAATTCTGACGAATAGTATTGCTCTATTGTTTTGTTTTGACAGCGAAACATACAATATATTAAAGTGTGTCATTTATTTAATGCTGAGTGGTATAATTGCTACAGGAATAAAGTATTTTAAAATTAAATTAACGGAAATGGAAGTAGTTACTCATACACAATGTATATGTAGATTAATGCGTTTAGAATCACGTGATGTATTTAACTCAAAAATGACAAAATTGCAAAATGTGAGTTATGACTCTAGGCGACTCAAGTGAAGGACTCAATGAGTTGAGTGAGGATTCCTGCATTGCACTTCCAATGTATACAAATGCACTATAATAGCATATATAACAAGAGATATTATTACCAATAATAACAGACACTACTGATCTAGTTATGATTGAGAAAATGCTGACAACTGGTATAGCTCTATTGTTTTGTTTTGACAGCAAATCATACAATTAAAGTGTGTCATTTATTCAATGCTGAGTGGTATGATTGCTACAGGAATTGAAATAACTGAAACGGAAGTCGTTACTTATAAACCATCCTAAAGTAATATGTAGGTACTTTTGTTTTATATTTTTACATCTGTCTGATTGCCTGTTGTAATTGCGGTACATTATAGCCAACAGGCGTTTAGTGCAGTGGTATTAACGCCACTATTGAACACCGAAAACCGCGCAAAACTAATTCTAGCCTCTCATGCATAAAAACGTATTAGCGAAAATTGTTGTCAGTAAACCAAATGCGGCGTGTAATTGGTAGGGAAATGTGTATACACGTGTGGGGAAACTTTATGGCCAAATAAAAACTCTGTTCGAGGTGCTTAAGTGCGCTGGGTACCATATTCAAGTGAGTTTTTGTTGCTTTTTAAAATACTTCTAAATGCTGTAAAGCGTTTTTTGTTGCATAGTAATATATTGTATTAAAACGAAAGGTTAAAATACCGTATCATTTAAATGCAAAAATTTCAAAGAGACACTTTTTCTTTTAGTAAACGTTTGGTGAACATAAACAAATATCATACTTTCAAAAAAAGAAACACTATCGACCGATGGAGTTTCAATTTAAATTCTAATTGATGTGGGTTTTTTCCTATTCCATTGTCATTTTTTTATATAATAAAGGCAATATATTCACTCATGAATTGCAACACCATAAAGCTGTCAACACAACATTCAAATATCGTAAAACTATTAATTAATTCTTCTTTTTATCATGACATAATAATATGATTCCCGGTAGCAGTTCGGTGGAGCTGTACTCGTACCAATCACGGAGGATCTTAAGTCACGAAATACGGTGTCGTTATCTGCTTTGCTTTCTGTTGATCTGTCTTTGAAAGACAAGTTGAAGAATGCTGTACTTTTGTTCTCTCATAATGTGGCCAAGGTACTGTAGTTTTCTGGTTTTGATACAACGCAAAACTTCTTGGTACTTTCTAATTTGGTTAAACACATTATTATTTGTCAATAGGTCAGTCCAAAGAATTTTGAGGATGTGTCTATCTCAGTACATCTCGAAAACCTCTGAAACCATTATATATGTTGGTACTTTTGATCATAACCCATAATAAGGTTTCCCCAAAAATACCAACATTTGCATTTTCTGATTCAAGGGAAGATTACCTATTAGCAGACCCTGTCTTAAAAAGAACGTGCTTGGTCAAGAATATTAGAAACTGCTCTTTACTCTTAGCATTCCAGCTCGTATATAAAGCAACAAGAGGCAGAAAAAATAGTCATAATCATCGCCTATGGAAGAAGATCACAAACCAGTTGGATTCCTTTATTATATCATTGTATACTATGTAGTGTAGATAGATGGTTAAGCATATAAAAATTCATATATTGTCTAACATGTAGTATAGACGTTTTATTTAATACGTAATATTAACATTGTAGAAATGTATATATAATTTTACTCACAAATACGAGTATATCAAAAGTTCACATTCAAGTTTAAAAATAAAATCGCGAAACAAAATTCGTTATTTGCAATCGGCTTTTATCGGCCCGAAACAATCACGTGATCGCATCCATTAAAAAGTATCTCTCTTTCGGCGGGGTGGAGATCGGGGGTTTTCCGTGCAGACACCGTCGCGGGTGTCTGGCGTGGTAGTATGGGGGTTTGAATATCGCCGTTAAGGGATGATTCCAGCGGAACTAATAAAGTTTCGACTATTATTTATCGTTTAAGATTTGAAACTGATTGTAAAATTTGAAATTTATTCGGCGATATTACCACTATCAGCCTGCAATTATTAGAAATACCACATTGCTTCTTGGGACAGTGCTTAAATTAATAAAATGCATTTTATTGTTATAATATAGTATATTTCAAAATATTAAAACAAGGCTGTCATATTATAATAATATGATGTTGCCATAAAAAATACACAAAGTTACTTAGGGAAACAAAATTTAAATTGAATATTTTTTTTTGTTTGGAACAAATTTTTATTATATAGTTTGCAGTTTTCTACAGTGAAAAAAGTATGCTTACATGATATTTTAAGTTTTTATTGATATATGCCTTTATTAATTATTAATAACAATATATTTTTAGAATTCATCTAGTTTTGTGATTGCAAACAAACAAAATAACAATATTATTATATTACTTACATTAAGAATTATTATAATATAGAGAATTAAAACAAAATAAATGACTAAAGGTGTAAAATTAAATGATATAAGTATATTATATACAAATAAAAAATATATATAAAACTATTGATATACCTACCGACAAATCTAGTCATCAAGTGGTACCCAAGAGGTATAAAACGTCCGCAAGGTAGACAAGAGGCCGCTGGATCGATGAAATGATAAAATTCTGCGAAAGTACATAGCAACGCAACACACAAGACTGAGATAAGTGGAATCAACTTGGGGAGGCCTTCATCTAGCTGTAGATAGATACAGGCTGATGATGACGATGATGTCTGCTAGGTTTCCTTAAGTACCCTTATACAATACTTCTATACTCAAAAGTACATAAAATAGTGACTGCATTGCCTCTTTGGATTTATATGCTCATTCGCTATTGCAATTAGGTACTCGTTTGAACGGTACTCACCTGTTTTATCAGTCAAGCGACGACCGATCTCGGCGTATTTTTTCTATTCCTTATATAATATTTCTCACAAATGTTTTCAAATAATGTTCAATTAAACAGGGTGTCTCGGGTGTCGTGGGTCTCGGATTCGAATCCTGGGTCTGACAAGTAAACATAATATTGTTTTTCAATTTGTGTATGAGTCAAAGTATAATGGACCTAACAGGTTGAGAAAGTGGCTGACATCCATTTCTCGTAAAAACAAAATCTGTCAATACAAACCTCTGTGGAGGCCCTTATGATCATATTAGGATCGGACATGGCCGATGTAAATATTGTATTATCAGATAGACTTAAACCTATTTTCAAAATAAATGAAAAAAGTAGATATTACTTAATTATATTATTCACTAAAAAAACTGCAATCATAACAATAAGAGTAAAGATTCGAATCATAATCATACAACTTATCGATTTAATTGTCGTGATGGAGACATTAAGCGGGGAAACAAACCTTTACGAAACTGCCATCTAGCGTGCAAAAGAATCATTAAAACTAACATCAAGTGAAACTAATAATCACCAGTCCGTTCTATATACAGACAGTTTCAGTTGGTAGACTGCTAACAAGACAGTATGAAAAGTATTTTTAACGATAGTGTATAAATTATTTCTGCCGGGGTATTTAATTTTTATACAATGCCGATTGTCTAAATTATAGTCAGACTGCAGTATAAAGGAAGTCATTGATAATTTGCATAAGATTATAAAATAATAAATCTATGGTGGAGCCGTTTCACAGTGGCGAAGGGTGGAGGTAGGCTATCAAGATCCTGGATCTGGTAAGTACAAATATTGTTTTTAAATTTGTGTATGAGTCAGAGTATGGACTTAATAGGTTGAACAAGTGGCTGACATCCGTTTATCGTAAACACAAAATCTGTTAATACAAACTTTTACTCTATGGAGGACCATTTATTATGATCTTAATAGGATCAGACATGGTTGTAAAAAAACATGGTACCTACTTAACATGTTTTTTTTTTTTAAATTAGGGTATCTTTGAAAAGATTGATTTTTACCACGTTTTTCTTAGCTCGTATTCTTGTTTGTTCGGTGGTTGTTCATCCAGTACAAATCTTGCAATCGATTTTTAACTAACTTTCCGACTAGCTAGACATTTGAAACTTTTAGAATATATCAGAACACGGTGTCGATGCATTCTTTTAATACTTTTAGCCATCTTTAAGTAGAATTAAATTCATTTTCAGTTAATTCTGTTTTGTATGAAAAGTTATTTCGGAAGAAATCCGTAATCCAATCCACTATTATTGGTTGTTAAGGAGTTGGTCCTAGTAACTAAATTAATAATATATACGTGCGTTACTATGGAAATCAAAATTACATTTCAGTATTCTATATGTGTCTGTTTGTTGGCAATAGCCTTATTTGTCCTAAATTATTAATACATAGAATTGTCAAGTTTATATGATTCAACAGAAAATTAAAAAACGTGGTATATAAAAAGTTCTGTTTATCTTGTAATTATTTAATTATTATCAATGACATATTAAAAAAGAAAAGTTATTATTATACAATTATTATGAATTCAAAATACTGCTTAGAGCATAATAATATATGAAGGAAAAACTTTACTGCTATCCATTTTCATATTGGTTTGACCTGTTTAAGTCGTGTATCCAAAACCACCCCAAATCGTGATCAGCAAAACTTTCAATAATAGTAACTAATAATAATATAAGCGATGAAATATATTCAGGGAAGGGTTAAGACATAACAGGTGATTCGGTATCGGGGGGTAGATTTTATCGGCCCATCCCCGAAGCAAAACAATAACCCCATTATCATTAATTTCGATATTATTTCCATAGGGGTGTATGGGATATAGTTTTGATCGACGTAGATAACGGATACGAGTTAATTAATAATTCCGTCAATGGAAAATAATGTGCGTATGTTTTAACAGCAGCTGTCTCTATGATTGCAAAGCTTTGGAATATTATTTATTATAGGAAAATTTTAGAAAAATCACAATATATTATGAAGTGTAAAATATAAAATATTACTTATTTAAGAAAACAAAACATTGTGGATATAGCAAATCAAAATTTATGACGTTCACAGCATGAGATGTACATTATAAAAATAGTACTCATAAGAGAGAAGAAGAAAATAATATATCAATAACACAGTTCAATAGGGGATCAACTCAAAATTTAAAGGTTTTGAGTTAAGAACGCCATTCGATGTAGATAGGCCTTCTCTTTAAAATTCAGCAAAAGAAATATTCAAAAATTTCTTCAATTTGTCTTAAAATCGAATAACCCTTTCTGAGATTAATCAGGAATTCCATTATATAATCAAATTTATTGGTTAATTCCTTATTAAAATGTACAATTTCATTGTGTATTGATGAATTCCACTAAATTAAATATAAAAAAACATACATTTTTATCGAAATCAAGGCTTTAAAATTAAAATGAGAATTACTGCAAAAAATTCAAACGCCATTATCTTGGAACTAGGTTTTATGGGTTGTCCCCTATTGAATTATGTTATTGATGTACATAAATAAACATAAACAATTTTATATAATGAAATAAAGTTTCAAAAACAAATTGCAAAGTAAATCATTCATTCATACTAGTCTTGCACCCCTCGCTAATGGTGACTGTTAGGCTTGACTCTAAAAAACAGCTCTGACCCAAAATAGGTTATGGTTGCGACCACGTAGATATTTGACAGGCGCATATAAATTTAAATTCTTTAGGACGCCAGGATTGGAAACGACCTATCATGATAGCAAGCAAAAATGTTTCAATAGAAGTGACTTACAAGATTTACGAGAGTGAAAAGTGATCATACCTTGTGTTTTGAATCAGAATACGGACCTAATAGGTTGAGCAAGTGGCCAAAATCTATTTCTCAAACAGATTCGCCACTTTCTTTCTACTGCGCAGGCGCAGATATTGTAAAAATCCCAAATGTTGCGTACAAATTCATAAGCTTCCGAACTGTCTTGATTTATGCATGCAATCTTACAACTTATACGATAATACATCTTTTCTCGTGCATTTTCTTGGGGCATTATAATCACCTTTCAAAGAAATTCATATTTTTTTCATTCATTAAAAAAAACGTATCGAATTACTTTGCATTTTACTGATATTAAAACGCAATCTGAATGACAGTCAACCAAATTTATTTATGTAATACTAATGCAAATTTATCACTGGATTGTCACATTCCATTCAATGAAGTACTTATCCACTTTTCGACCCATTACCATTTATTTTGTTATTTTCGAATACGAACAAAAAAAAAAAAAAGAATCGTAGGACATACGCGACGTAAAAAAAATCACCGCATTTTATCATCATTGAAAATATACGATAACAAATGGGTAATTGAAAGGTATGACAGGGAAATGGGTAGGATTTTTTTTGGGGGCATCGGGAGCTCGAGTGGTGAAAGGGGGGCATTCGCATTTTGTAAATAATTGTTGACCAGATTTTGGTTTCAGTGTGTAATGTCGGCTGATGTGTGAGCAGGGATGATCGGTGACTGCTATTACTATGCATGGGAATACTGCGTCGATTGTTCACTGTTTTATCTCACACTTGCATACATTAATTTAGAGCGCATCCAGAAGAGATTTATTTTATTTTAACACAGTTAATTATTCTCCTTTCTTCAAGACATGCTTGCTTTTCATTTTTTTTAAGGTCGTATGTCACTTCTGCTCTAAATGTATTTATTCTTATTCTCGCGAGGGATGGTTTTTTATCCTGACATTCTGAAGAATTTTATATGTACCCATCAATTTCTAATGACCTCATCTGAATCAGAATTATGAGGGATAAACTTTACTATTTAGTGAGTTTATTGTGACTCTTCATTTCATCAGAAGCGCTCCGTTTCCTGAATGACTCATCGACAACAACCTGCCATCAAATACTCACATTAATTATCTTCTTCATAACAAGTCCTTCATCGGTTTGAGATTTTATTACATATTGTGTATTTTTATATGTGCCTTTTAAGTAAATAAATAAATCTCTGCTTTATAAATAATTATTGACAGAATCATTTTTTATATACATTACAAAGTTGAAAGTTTTACTTTTCCTCCTCATTATATCTCGATCTCTAAGTTCCATCGTCTAAAACAGCTCTAAATATGCATTATTACCTTAGAATCTCATTACTTTTTTCTCAAATATATTCACTTTTATCACGATTATAATAAAACATACATTTTTTCTACTATGTCCAGTTCTAATAGGATCATGATATGGGCCTCCAGAGTGGATGTTTGAATTAACAGATTTTACCATGTTTTTATTAGCTCGTACACTTGTTTGTCCCGTACAGATTTTTTCTTGTTTGTCCAAGATTTTTAATTAACGTCCCGACTAGCTAGACATTTGAAACTTTTATAATGTATCAGAACACGACGGGAATTCATTTTTTAATAGTTTTGGCCATCTTTAAGCAGTATATATATATACATAGAATATTTACTACTCACTATTATCGGTTGGTAAGTGGGTACTAGCAACTTAATTATTTATATATACGTGCGTTACTATGCAAATCAATATTAAATATCAAAATGACATTTCAGTATTCCATATTTATTAATACATAGATTGTCAAGTTTATATGATTCAACAGAAAATTTTAAAACGTGGTATATAAAAAATTCTTTTTATCTTGTAAGTTTTATTTTTACGAGGCATGGATTTTAGCTACTTGCTCAACCTATTAGATCCATACTCTGACTCTAAACACAAATTGAAAAACAATATGTATATTTCCCAGACCCATAATTCATACCTGGGATCCACGACATTATAAGCCGATGCCCGATGCAAAAGCCACTCGGCCATCGCGGGCCCATAAATAATAGCATTTTTTGCGGAGAGTTGTTTTGGCTATCTTTAAATCCTGTGAAGTACCCTGATATTCAAAGGTTAATGAATACCACCATATTATCACTTATTGAATAGCTATAATTATTAAAATTTATTTATGTAATTTTTAATTAATCAAATCGCAGATGCCAAGGTTAATCGGCGCAGTGTCCAAATAAACGTACACAACAATATGGGACGTAGAAAAAAAATGACCGCATCGGCCTAAGTGTGAAATATTGCATATTCGTTTGCGGCCCGTAGATGGAGTAGGAAGTGAGTAGATCAGCGCTTCTCATTCTTTGATTTGCGAACCTTATTGGGACCCACATCAAATATTAATATAAATTCTATTTTGTACTTGTTATACGTGGTGCGTACATTGAAAATGATCTTTTCAAGAGATTCCGTGTTTGCTTGATGGTAATTCATGATAATTATTTAATTAAATTAGTTTATTATTTGGTACTTATCACGTGCAAAGATTGTTTTAAGACACGTGTTTTGCTCACACAAAATGCTTTTTAAAGAATGTATACCAATAGTTAGTTAAAGTTTATATAAACAATTTATATTATTTTCAATCGTGTATGATGGGAATAGAAAAGAAGCTTTTTGATGTTGTTAAAGAATAGCTAATAAAACTCCAATTAAGTTATGATTGAGAACTGGGTAGGTGGAAATATGTAATCAGAAATTTGTAAGGAATAGAGAGGAATAATAATTGGAGTTTCAAATTTGGTTATTAATTAATGATTTTTTTTTACCATGTCCGATCTAATATCATATTAATATGGGCCTTCAAATAGTGGAAGTTTGTATTAACAGATTTACTTTTTACGAGAAATGGATGTCAGCCTCTTGCTCAACCTATTATGTCCATACTCTGACTCATACACAAATTGAAAAACAATATGTCTACATGCCAGATCCAGGATTTGAACTTAGGACCCACGACGCTATATACCGACGCTTAAGCCGCGCGGTCATCGTGGGCGATAGTATTAAGAGTAATTTGTAAAAATTTGTCGCAATTAAGTATGGCGCCGTTAGCATAGTTGTCTATGTGGACGGGCGCGATACCCGAGAGATGCAGGTTCAATTTCTGCGATTTTTAAAAAAAAGGTTTTTTCTATTGGTTATTGGCTGTTATATTATATTTTCTCAGAAGTGTTTTCAAAATTATGTATGTTCAATAATTAGAATGTTTTATTCTTAAATCTTCTGAATTATTCGTTGAATAAAAAAAAATACCATTACCTAGAAGAAAGTAGTGGTTTAAATTCTAATTTTTTTGTTCTGCTTATCGCCTAAAAATGATGTCAACATAAATATCTTAAATATTGTAGAATTAACTAAAAAAACTTTGTTTTAGAATTATTGAAGTCTAATTGTGTTTTCCTAACTAGATAGTTACATTCATTTCATTGCATGCTATGTAATAATGCAAATCAATACTATACAACTCAATACAACTAGATAACTCTGATTTGGTCATTGTTGGGAAAATGAAATTTAAAAATAATTTTTTGATTAACAATAATTAAGGCCATAATTTGTATTTAAAATAAAAATGCAAAATCGTGGTTTGTCTTATTGAGAAAACTAAATAATGAAATATTTTATAATAATATAATATATTTTATTTTATTTATTTAATGCATATTTTATGTTTTAAAAGTTATCTAATATTTTCAAACACAAACTATTAATACAGTTCAATTATTAACTTTTGACTTAGGTATCCAGTTTTATAATTTCATAGAAAATGAAATAATGTAGAATGATATGCAATAGCTATCTGAAAAACACTGAAAATCAAGACGTTATCTAGTTGTAGTATTGAGGTGACGAAATGTAAATATTGTTATTTTGAACATGCGTTGAATTTCGGTGTCAGTATCTAACTCTGTAAATATCTTCACAATTATTATTAAATGCAGAAAACAATATTCACAAATATAATTGTTATACTAATCAATTTATAGCAAATTTAAAAAAAATGTAAATGCCCCATTTACTCCAAAACGATTTTTTTAATTCAATAATGCTTGTTATCATTCAGCCCAATCCATTGACTCCTTGAGTTTCGTTACACTGCACTATACGTTACTAACTATAAATCATCATCCGCCGGGGTCAATCCACTGCTAGATGAAGGCCTCGGCAAGCTTTTTCCAACTCTTTCGGTCCTGTGTCATTCGTTGCCACGTATTTCCGCCGAACTTTACCAGTTCGTCAATCCAGTGGCTTTTAGGGCGACCCTGTGGTCGTTTTGTATCCCTTGGGTAACATTGGGTGACGGCATTTGTCCAGCGGCCATCCTTTTGATGAGCAATGTGCCCCGCACACCTCCATTTCAGCTATTTGACAATATCTATTACATCGCGTACTCCTGTCTGCTTCCTAACTCATTCGTTTCTCATACGGTCCTTTAGCGTGATGCCCAAAATACACCTCTCCATGCCTCGCTGTGTGACTCTTAGTCTTTGGATATCTCTCACGTTGAGGGTCCACGTCTCGTTGCCATACGTGAGCACCGGCAGCACACATTGGTTGAACACCCTACGCTTAAGAAATAATAGTAGGTCATTCTTGAAAATACTATTCAGAGTCCGAAAGCACTCCATTCCAGCTTTGTTCTGCGAGCAATTTCATCGTGCATGCTTTTCATCTATGGGCACCTGCTGTCCGAGATAGACCTAACTGCTGACTTGCTCGAGTTGGGTGCCATTAATATAGATAATAGCAGGGTCCGAAAAGCAGTTCCTCATCACTTTTGTCTTTGAGACATTTATCTTTAGGCCAACCGTTTGACTGACATCCGCGAGTTAACTATAAATAATGGAGAATATTATGTGCATTTGACACTGTTATCCAATATCATAAGTATTACCTAGATCCAATATAACTACACCATATTGTTAATCTTATAATATATATATTTTTTAACGTCATAGGAATACTTAGATGGTTATCAAAATATTTATTGAGTAATAATTGCAATATATTATCTAGGTTCTGCTTGGAGACCACTGAAGTAGACATTGTCGTACTGGATCCAAGAGTAGATTGATGGGGTGAGATGTCACATCCGGGGTATCGTGTATATCCGTTCAGTCGCGATTACAACATCTACTCCCTTTCTACATTACCTTAGTATATAATATTGTAATTTATCGAAGACAAGGTTGTTTTTTTTTAATGTCAATTCATATGGATTAGCATTACATAAAGACAATGTTATTTTCGGATCAGATGAGTTACATTATTACATCGTCTCATGATAAGCCAGCGTCGATTTACTGCTGGATGAAAACCTCCCCTAGATCCTTCCACTATTCTCAGTCCCAATTCTTTGCTGCCACGTACATCCATCAAATTTTATGAGATCGTCTATCCAGCAAGGCTTAGGGAGTCCTTTTAATCGTGTAGTGCCCAGGTACCACTGTATGACGGCATTTGTTCAACGGTTATCAACCCGCCAAGCGACATACTCAGCCCATTACCATTTTGACAGCTTAGTGATCTCAATCTAATCGCGGACTTTTGTTTGCTTATTAATTCATTAATGTCTTTTGTGGTCTTTCTGTCTTATGCCCAGCATACACCTTTTCATGCAATGCTGTTTTTTTAGATTGCTCTTACATTAAGAGTTCATGTTTTACACGTATACATAAGAAATAGTAGCACATATTGGATGAATACTGCGATTTAGATGCAATGGGAGATCATAATGGGTATATTTATGAGATGTTTACGTTTATGTTGAATAAAAACGTTTTTTAATTTTGTGAATTATTCGTTCAATAAAAAGTATAATTTACTCTATATAATAGAGATATGTTACTCGTAAATATATACATATTATTATATCATTGTCAATAACCATTGAGTCAAGATAATATACCATTAAGTTTAAAAAAAACATCACTACACATTCGTAGAGTTGGGTATTTCCCGAGAAAATCTCAATCTCGAGATTCGGGATTTCCCGAAATGATGAAATTTTGAATTGTCGAGATTTGGGATTTCCAGAAAAGAATTCTCAAGAATTTTCCCGAGATATCGAGAAAATTAAAAAAAGCATGTAAAAAATCCTAAAATCAATGTAAAAACAGACAAAATTCAAAAAAATATGATTTTTTTATTTAAGTAAGAAGACAAACAAATAGAAGTTGGAAAATAAAAATAATTCAAAACATTACTTATTAAAATAGGATTTCAAAAAATACAGACTATCAATGGCTGCGTCTGACAATCGCGTACGCTTTTGAGACACAAAATTTCCTGATGTTGAAAAAATGTGCTCATTTTGAGTCGACATTGGATTTATTATTGTGTTAAATGCTCCGAACAGTCTTTGAACGTTTTATGTTTTCTGTCCAGTTTTTTCATAGACCTACATTTAGTTCATTTTAATACGTTAAATACGTAATCTTATATCTATTTATAGAACTAAAATCACACTATCGCACACTCGCACACTGTGTGACACACTCGAACTTAAATTTTCTTAATTTATTTCAATTAAAAAAATCGGTTTTTCAATTAATATTTGATAATAAAGAAATCCCGAATACCGAGAAATGATTCTCGAGATCCGGGATTTCCCAAAATGCTAATAATTTCAATTCTCGAGATTCAGGATGGAAAATCTCGAAAATTTCTCGAGAATTCCCGTCGGGAAATTTCCGAAACCCAACTCTATATGTACGCGTGCTTAAAATAATTTCATTGTCAATGATGATTACCAGTCCTACTAACTTGATAATAAATAATATATCCTGTTATTCTCTATTTATAGTAAAATACATAGAGTTTAACTTTCTTTATAGTGGTTGCTTAGTTTACCCGTTTAATCTTCAATAAAATCGTTTGCATGAGTTAACAAAGCAGAATGTTTTTAACAATATTTTATTACTAAAAATATATATAATATATTATATCACCTGCAGGACGTAGCTCCATGTGCCATGTTTCGCCACATCTACCCTACACTCTTACTGCGAATATCGAAAATAATGTGCGAACACATCGATTATCAGGGGGCATACGGGGCGAGACAGTGTATGGGGCAAGTCACTGTTAATCCCAGCGGGGGGTGGGCTAATGTATTGTCACATTTCTCATTCCGATGCATATTTCGCGGTGCACAGGATATACAACACTTGTCATTTTTTTTAATCTACGACTTCTGTCAATGCGTTTGACATGACGTATATTATTCTGTAGGGTGGTAACAAATTGATACGTCGTGGTAATATTTGATCAAATTGTTATTGAAATATTATGTCGAATATTTTTTTTTTTATTTTCATAAAATATTATTTTAATTAAATATTTTGAGGTAGTCTACGTTTACTGTGGAGTAGTGGCAGAAGCCCCATCTGTAATACGGTAGTGGTTTCAAATCCTGCAACGGACTCAAATTGGCGTTTTGTTTTTTAACGATATGGTAACTTTCTGCTTTATTTCAAAACTACCATCAGGGATAGTCAACCTGGTCCCTACCGCCCACTAGTGGGCGTTTCAGCTTTCATGGTGGGCGGTGGGGTTTTTAATAATTTAATTAATTTAATGCAATTTCACCAGACTTCATACTTATATGTATGCAAAGTATAAATAAAAAGATAGATTTAACTAGGTACAGTAAGTTATTTTACAAAGATTTATTCTGCCAAACAAGTGAAAGTCTGACATAAAGTATTTGGTAAGTAAGTAACTTTATAAATTTTATAAAATAAATCTACTTCTCCACTTTATAAATCACCATTACTGTGGAACCGGTGGGCGGTTAGAAAATTTGACTACTAACAGAGATACATAGATACATGAGTGGGCGGTAGGTATAAAAAGGTTGACTACCTCTGTATTAGATACTTAAGAAAACTTAAGTCATTGTTATTTGCATTAAGTCATTGTTACAGGAATAACACTACGTAAGTAAGGCTACGTCCAGATTGCGCGATTTGACTCGCGCGCATCAAGCGCATTCCTTGTACAGGTGACCTCATTGAGCTGTTCGCCTGAACTCGCGCCATATCGCGGCGAAACACACATCATCTGAACAAATTCAAAGCAAGATGTCAACAGCAGGTTGTCAATTTTATTTCTATTTACAAATTAACCGTTTAATAATGGTGACTTTGCATATTATATAATATACATTTTTCAATAGTTATCATTCAATTTAGTATCGCTGTCAAGTGTTGGTTGAATTTCAAGTTGTGAACGTCTTAAATTAATAATTTGTAATGTTCACTATAACGTTAAAAAAATTGTTTGTAAAAAATTGAAATAATAAAATCTCACAGTGCTTCCCCTATATTAATAGTTCTCTCTTTGGTTACGACATAAAAACTGCATCCAATATAATTTACGGTGATTTTATCACCAAATATCCAAAACACGGCGTGTGAACAGATAGACCACGTTCACCGTAAACATAAAACGGGTCGTTATAAATAAGCTTGGGGGTAGTTCATAACTTAATGATACCGATGGATGATGGTTATTTATGTCATAAAATCCGGTATGGCACAGTTACATCAATAAAAGTTCATTTGGAAGGCGAATGGGAAAAACAGGGATGATCACTTTTTGGGAAAATATTTAACACTCGTCAGAATTATTTACAACATGATAATTTATAAATAATATCAAAATAACAACAGTGTATAAAATAAAATATATGGTGAGTTGTCAGACCAATGAGAAATCTATACAGAATTAATAAAATATTTTATATTAGAGGATGATTTTAGATTAGCTCCGAGGCCGCAAAATCTGGATCGGCTTCAAAACTTTGTACGAGATATTGTAGATCAGTGGTTCTCATGTGAAATTTAACTGTCGCCGCATAATTGACATTGACAGTTCTATGGAAACGTCTGGTGGCCGCACCAAATTTCACTTTTTTGTGATTGAAAAAATTAAAGCTAAATTTTATTTACTAAAACAATAGATCAATTTATTTTTTGACAAGTCCATTTAAAAAAAGACATTTAAACACTTTAGTATATATATATTTATTTAAAAATAATGCAAATGGAAATTTCTCAATACTCCTATTTTCCAATGCGAGCCGCATGGCTCCTTCTAAGTTTAAATCTGTCAACTGGCTTCGATATTTGTTTTTTATGAAGAGCATTACACTGAATGATATTTCGCAGTATACAGTAGTAGGAAAAATCGACAATATGAATTAAGCAATTATTGCCAGTTCTTTGAATTGACTTGATTCTTGGTCAAGGTATAACTTTGATCAAAATTTTTCAACCGTGGTATTATTAAAATGGTTTTTAAGTACTTTGTCATAACTCATTTCCAATAGCGCATATTTAACGTTAGCCCAGCTAATTAAATTAAGTACTGAATATGATGTTGGTGGCCGCAGCAAAATCCACTGGTGGTCGCACATGAGATCCACTGGTGTAGATCGTATTTACGAGCGGCACACATCTGAATCCAACCTCTTTGAGGCAGATTGTAGCGTCATAAAGAGTGCGATTGTGTCGTCGCCCCGTACCCTCCATAGTACCAGAAGGAGTAAGCAGCCAAAGTGGATGTCTGACGAAACGTGGGATGAAGTTGGAAAGCGAGCCAGGGTCAAAGCTCACATATTGTTTTTCAATTTGTGTATGAGTCAGAGTATGGACCTAATAGGTTGAGCAAGTGGCTGACATCCATTTCTCGTAAAAAAAATCTGTTAATACAAACCTCTACTCTGTGGAGGCCCATATAATCTTATTAGGATCGGACATGGTCGGCAAAAAAAATTAAGACTTAAAACTATTCAATTTAAAGAGAGATGTTTAATATTAAACGTTGACAATCCTCTTTATTTCCATATAACCGTCACTCTATAACCCCTGATCAAGTTTCCCAATAAACCTATGATAGACGATGTAAGCCTCAAGGCATGGGCCCGCCAGCTAATTATAATGGCGAATCGTTAAACGGCGTTGCACTGTAGCGGCGTCGTTAACGCCAGATCCGCTATTCCGTTACATTCCGTTATTAAAATCGTTAGAACGATAATAATATTAGCGTGTAAGCTCTATGTTAACGTGGTGAGATTTAATTTTTGCGATGCAGTTCTGTTGATAGCGGGAAGTTGAATGAAAATTGGCTTAAGTTGTTAAAACATGACAATTTAATCAACTTATTAGTTTATATATTAGATTAATAGTGATAACCCCCGTAAAATATAGAAATAAATAATTATAAGATAAAAACAACTTTTTATATACAACGTTTTTAAATTTTCTGTTGAATCATATAAACTTGACTTGACTAGCTTAAACGATCAAAACAAATTGTACTTGATAGAAATAATACTGAAATGTCATTTTGACATTTCATAATGATTTCCATAGTAACGCACGTATATATTAATAATTTTGTTGCTAGGACCACAGACCCCTAGCAACCAATAATAGTGGATTGGATTACGGAATTCTTCCGAAATAACTTTTCATACAAAACAGAATTAACTGAAAATGAATTCAATTCTACTTAAAGATGGCTAAAAGTATTAAAAGAATGCATTGGCATCGTGTTCTAATATATTCTAAAAGTTTCAAATGTTTAGCTAGTTGGGAGGTTAGTTAAAAATTGATTGCAAGATTTGTAACGGACAAAGAACCACCGGACAAATAAGAATACGAGCTAAGAATGACGTTGTAAATAGACAAATATATTGAATATAGAAATAATTAATGGATTCAATGAAAACGTTTTTTTTTTAATTTTTTCTTCTTCGGCCATGTTCATCTCTGAGCTGAAGCATATTATGGAAACCACACGGCGCTTCCAAGAATCCCGGCCGCTGGCCAGTCTTCTTGTGTTATTACAGGTTATGCCAGCATCCTTGGTTCTATTCTGCTCCTGTTCTCCCAAGGTGCAGAACTAACCTGCTATTAGTGATGCCAATTGGGAAGGCAATAACCATGTTTAATGAAATCGCTTCGGATATTGATATATTCCACTTACGTGAGGACGAATTTAGGTGGACGTTGTTTTATAAGTATTTAAGATAGGGTCTATCGGGAGTTCACTCTGTGTACTTCCATATAGTTTTATTTTTGTTGCTTTATTTCTTATTTTATTACTTCTTGTATTATTAAGTCACATTTCTCTGTATTTTTATTTTAAAAATTCCTAACACTTATTTTATGTCATGTCTTGAACGCTTTGAATTTGTAATTTGTTATGTTCATTATACCTATGTAAAATAAATAAATTTGATTTGATTTGATTTGATCCTTTAGCCAGCTCGCACATTAAAACTCGCCTCATCTACAACGTGTCGAATACGTCGATGTGACGTCATCGTTATTCACAAAATACACGTTGCCAAATAGAGCTCCGCACACTGGTCGAATGCGACTTTTTCGTTTGAAAAAAAAAAATCTAGTACTGCTAGCAACAAGTCAAATGTGTGTTGGGCTGCGAGTTGAAGATGCCAAAACCCATACGCAGACCTACGAATTGGTCATTCCTATACCGTATCGCTGGTTGCTTACTTACTTAGGGTATAAGCGTATTCATGAGGGATGCCTGACGGTTTTTTAAGCGTCTACTCCCGCAATATCTAGTGCCTATCTGTGCGGGCGCTTGATTGTTGTTAGTTGAAGGGACCCGGCCTCGGTGGCTTCGCGACCGAGCGAGGCCGGGTTGGAGATCTCAGTGAGATGATCTGGATGATGATTAAAAAGTAAAGCAAACTTCACGCAGGCGTCCGTTGAATTCTTCGCACACCTCTTGCTGCTTTGGCTCGTATTCTTCACTTCCGGTCGTTGCCATGGCCTGGAAGAGCTCCGAGTATCGCCGCTCGGAGCTCTGCTTCTTGGCGGTTGGCAGGGTTGGGCTGGGTCTTGGTTCTTGCGTGTGGTCTGGAGGCTTATTTCTTTTTCAAGAAGTAGGCGCGTTGGTTGGTCTCGCTGCAGTAGATTTTATCAGTTTTGGGCGTCTTTGTCTTCTTATTATTTTTCTTCTTTTTCTTTGGTTTTTGGTCGGTTATTGGTGATGCAGGGTCTGGAAGGTTGTTGGTTGCATCGTGTTGCGGTATGGCGCTTTTTAACGAGAGGGCAGTGTGTTCTGCTACGTCGAGCTTATACACTATCTCGTTATAGTCCGTCGGCTGGTATTCATTTTCGGAGTCTTGGTCAGGAATTGGTACATCTGAAATCTTGCTTGATTCGTTTAGGCGGTGGTTAAGTGCCTCTGAGAATTCGCCCAGGAAGAAGTGTGTTTTTTCATCATCCTTGCAGTACTGTTGTTTTCTGAGTCCTTCAGTTTCTATGAGGTCGGATCTTAGGATGCTTTCGGAGTGTTCGGTGCGATTTAGGAGGTCTTGGATTCCTTCGCGGATTGAGCGTTTATGTTCGGAGTCGAGTTTTTCTTTATGGAGTCTGTTGATCAGCTTGTCCCTTTCCTCGGTATAGACCAGTTTTGGTGGTCCAGGGTCGGAAACGGGGGACTTGGGTCGTACTGTTTCCGGGGACTTCCGGCTTATGGTCTGCTGAGGTTCGTCGGGTAAGTCATCTTGTGAGTGGTCGTTGTCGCTCTGATCGGACAGTTGGTCGTTCTCGTCTTCTGATTCAGAGTCGGTTTCGGGGTCGTCCGATGTCTTTTCTACGAGCTCATCAGGAGTCGGGGTCTCGGGTGTTGTGGTTGCGGCCGGATGTGTTTCCGGGGTTCCGGGTTCGGCCTGAGCGAAGGAGACATCAACTTCCGTCGAGGTCTTCTTGTGAAGTCGAACGTCTGGGATTATTGCTTGTGTCTGGGTCTGGGAAGACGTCGTTGCAATGCCTTGGTTTGTGTTGCGGTGAGGGATGGCGGTGGTGATGATCTTCCTCGGTGTTTCGATTGAGATGCTTCGGTGGAGTGAGTGTTGCAGTGCGTGAATTTGCCTCCCTCTGTCGTTGTCCAGGAGTTTGACCAGGACAAGGGGCATTGGATGCCGGCCCCTGCCCCGCGTCATTCTCCGGACGCTGATGATCGGGAGGCCTCTCCGAAGAAGATCGTTAGTGATGTCCTCCGTGTGCGTGCCGATGTGGAAGCCCCTGATAACGACCGATAGATGGTCGGTATCATATCCTGGATGAGTGGATGTCCTTGTGTGCCTCCTTGATCGGCGCGCTGTTGTGATGTGATGATGTGTGATGGTGTAGAGTGGTCTTTGTCCAAGTATGCGGTGATGGTCGTCTTGGCGGGTTGATGCTTTTCCTCCAGGTAGGAGGAGGGCGGGTAGGTGGGACTGCGGGTGACGCCGACTCGGCCTGCTCCTGATATGCCGTCAAGAGCAGGAAGTGCAGCGTCATGAGATCCCTCAGTTTGGTCGGCCGGAATGCGGCGAGTCTGGATATTTCGATTTGGATATGCTCCATCTTGTCGTAGGCGGATGATCGGAATCACTTGCGGTGGTAAGCAAAAATGGGTAGTTAGCTCGTTTGGCAGGTAGCGGCAGAAAAGTAGGTAATACTTTGCTGGTCGGCAGGCGGCGGCAAAAAGTAGGTAATTCTTTGCGGGTCGGCAGGTAGCGGCAAAAAGTAGGTAACTTTGTTGCTGTTTGGCAGGATGTAGCAAAGTAGGTATTTGCTATGTCGGCTGGTTCTGCAGGTAGATTGAAGGTCTTGATTCGGTTGAATATCTCAGCTGGAGTCGGAGCGCACGGAAAGGCGACTGCTCGCGACGGGTGCTAGACCGCAAGTGTTCCGCAAACTAATTTATTATATACGTTTTGAGACGTTGCGCGTGACTGTCACTAGGTTGATGTGCATAGACTTAATATGCAAAATCAGAGCGACGTTCCTAGAAAGTTTGATTTATGCGGCAGAAGAGGCGAGTTTAGATGAGAGATCCCGATGAGATCCACTATATACACTCTGTAGTTAGTATCAAGCGGCTTCCCACTACGCCGGAATTCGGGATTTTTATCCACCTGTGTTCATACTAAACGGTTGAATGAAGACGCGCGATTCTCTGCCCACACTTTGCCATTTCACCACTGCTATCTGAAACTCACGCAATCAACAATGTAGATGCATGTCTCTCTACTCTTTACTCACCCCGCCAACAATCCGCTGGTTATATTTAATTTCTTTACCTACTCCTAATAAATTGTTACAAGTGCATTATTTGATAGGGTTTCAATATTGATGCATATTCCTCACGTATGATGCGTATACCTAACCAATTTTTTTTAAACGGTACATGTTCAAACACGCGCGTTAACATGATCTTACTCCCTACTTCATTTTTAGTTTGTCAATCTATGGCTACGGCCGTATGTTGTAGCTTAACCACTGGGGAATGTCAAAAGAAATGGCGTATTTCAAAAAAACACTACCTTATTCTTAGGTCAATAATTATTATAAACCAATCATTATTCGTAGGATGTTAATCACACTTGAATGGTCAAAGACATAGCTTATAATGAATATCTTTAGAATTATCTTCAAATGTGTTAATCTTGCCCATCTTTTGCATAATAAAATTCCTAATTCTTGTCAAATTTGGGATCACAGAGATTATCAATATAATTTTATATCGTAAATATTTCACTATAATAATGTCGATATAAATTATGCTGATAGTGTTATAAATGCGTTTAAAAATTAATAAATCTAAAAAATCTTAACACCACTGCACATGGATGTACTGAAATATTACTATATTCTAAAACATTAGATCGAGAGGTTTAAAAGAATACTATTTTATGTAGTAAAAATACTTTATGCAGTCATCAAATGTTTAAAATAAATATAAAAGATAATAAGGATTCAAAATTATATAAATAGATTATCTACAACGTTTAAGGAATGTCCAGGATCGTGCTTTGAAAATACAATAAAAGCTCCATGTTGACCAACGCTGAGCATGTTCGCCCTTAACCTATTCTCTGATCATTGCCAGAGTCGAGTTAACTTGTCAACGCATGTTTTTCACGTCAGGCCATGGACGAGTTAACTCGTAAGCATTATAACTTCTGAATTAACTGTTTGTGTATATTTTATAAATAATATTAATCATTTTAGTGTGAAAATATTCATGATAAACTCGAGAAACATGTTGATTTGGTAAGTTTTCACAAATATTTATCATTCTGTTCCTATTTCATATTTTTTTAGGGATTTATTTTATTCCGAAAATAACTAGGTTATTAAGAAATTTTAAGTTTGATGCGATACCATTTATCATTCATACAAGAGCAAAGGTAGCACATAAGCGCAGAACAAACTACATTTAGTCCAATACAGATTTTTATGTCACTCAAGTTAACCAAATGCAAACCCCGACATACGCATGCGGATTCTAAATTCACTGATGACAAAATTAATAAGTTGTATTAGACTGATAAAAAAGAATTATTGTTTCACCATCATTCTTAGAGTTATGTCTCACCAAAATCATGGTCAACCCTTTAGCATTGCGTGTTTATTTTATCAATATCACCGTTAACCATCTATCCACCCGGTGATACATATTGCAGTGTCTATAATATAGACCTATTAATTTCAATATGAGTTTAATCATAAGAAAACAATAATAGTGATTCACGTCGGTTCATTAACGATAACATAAGGTAGGCTACATTGAAAACAAGGCTCGATAATTTGAAACAACATTTCCACTACTATATTCACAGTGTCATGTATACTATTATTATCTAATACAATGTCATATTGGATAGTGTTAATAGCAAATAGTTTTGAATACACTCAGAGTAATAAATTAGGTAACCGGACAAAACAGAACATGAAAAAACAGAACAGCCAGGGGAAAAATGAAACATTAATTTTTGTAGAATCTATTTAGGTTAGGTTAAGTTAGGTTAGGTTAGGTCATTATTTCATTATACCTAGTCACCCAATCATTTTGAACATATTATATTGATTAAGATGAGATATCCTAAGCTTGCCGGCAACACCGAGTTAAGTCCCGTTTATTTGAGGCTTTCTAGTGATTAGGAATGCAGAAATTAGGTATATAATTTGATTTATTATGGCGTATTGAAAACCTGTGCTATTAAAATTCTATCAACTTAAAAGAGATAGTACGATTTCAATATTAAATTTATATTTTTTTTGAAATGTCATAGTTATATTTATCGTTGTTCTGTTTTGTCATTTTCTTTTTTGTCATATTCTGATTTGTCATGTTCTGTTTTGTCAATGTTCTGTTTTGTCATGGAATCATAAATTATTGTATCCAATTAATACTATCGACTATGGATACTTCCTAAAACTTGAACATTTTTTTTTATTTAAATATACGACGGTGGCAAACGGCTAAAAACGTGATGGTTTCCGACACTTTTGGCGAAATCAATATTCGAACTTGTATCTCTGATCGTCGAAACTGAGACATCACATTTTACTCTCGGAAACGTTGGCTCTTAACTAAGTGGTTTTCTTTTGACACACTTAGAGCAGCGTTTACATTCATACACTTTACAGTATTCTTCACCAACATAATATTTCTTGAGAACGGCCTCTGAATGAGCCTGAAACGTCTAACAAAGAAGGGAGATGAAGGTAAAAGCCGATTATCATTTGGGTATTTTTTGCTACTTACGTTTCACCTTTTAGCATTTTAATTCACTATGGCACCAACTATTAATGCAAATAAGTATGATAAAAAAAAGATAACAGCTCACAAATTCATGTAAATATTTGTTATACGTATTATTTATTATTGCTAATTTTATATAAAGCACATGAAAATTATATTATTTTTAATCAATTTAAAACTAACTGCTGGTTTTGAGACTGCCGGTAGCTGGCAGTGGCGAAGGGTGGAGGTAGGCTGTTAAGATTCGCTATAAATAGTGCACACTAAACTTTTTTAGTCATATATATTTGTTTTTATTGAACTAAGACTACAATTTACAGATGGTGTTAGTTAGTTTTTAAAAATCAGTTAAACCCTGCCTAAACGAAACCATAATAGTTTTGGTCTAATTTGGGCAATACGACAAAATTGTGCACACTTTTTCAATCATAGTTATTTGTTTTCGTTGGATTAAAAATACATATTACACATATTGTTGGTTATTTTTTTAAATTCATTAAGCCCTGCCTAAACCAAACTATAATAAATAAAAAATATTATTCTATTTATAAAATATTCAAAGTTATGTATGATTTAATTGCATAATTTTAGATATTTTATAGATACACGTGTATTTTTTGACTATTATCTATTATGGCTTGGTTTCTCAGGGTTTAATCGAATTTTAAAAACTAACCAACACTATCTGTAAATTGTAGTCTTATTTCAATGAAAACAAATATGTATGTCTGACAAAGTTTAATGTGCTCTTTTTATGGCGGATCTTAACAGCCTACCTCCACCCTTCGCCACTGGTAGCTGGTTACAGTCTAATCTCCAAAAACAGGTAAATTTAAGAGGTGTTAGTTTATGTATAATAATGTTATATCGATAATACCAGTGAATCGATTATTATTAAATGTGATGGGTGAATTTGTCGAAATTAAATATGACTCCTTTAGCATAGTGGTCTATGTGCGTGGGCCCAAAACCTGAGGGATCCAGGTTCAATTCCTGCGAGGTGTCTTACATTTTTCAATAATATTTTTCTATTGCTTATAATATATCTTCTCAGAATTTTTTTCAAAATTATGTATGGTCAATAATTAGAATGTTACATTCTTAAAACTTGTGAATTATTCGTTCAATAAAAAAAATAGTTAATTAAATGTTATAACAATCATGATTTATTTCATTTTAAATATACTTCTCAAAAATTAGTAAGTAGCTACAGCCAACATAATATTTCGACGTAAGTATCTACATAGTATGGTAAAAAGCAATAATACTTTTTCCTATATTACAGGCTTCGATGGTAGGCAGTTAAACGTTTACCCTTTCTATTATACATTAGTATAATCAAAATATGCTAAGAAAAAGAGTTATTTAGATTAAACTGCTAATTTATATGGGGTGATTAGGCCAATAAAATTTTGGTTTGATTTGTTAAGCGAAGGAAATACATTCATATTTTATAAATTCGGTGATTACATAGAACCAGGCCCGGGAATCAAAATAGGTTTATTAATTTATTTGTTAATTGAATTCATTTATTTGCGTATCACATTCTTAAGAGATAATTCAATGCATTGATGATGTTTGATTGTAAATGTCGTTTTAAGTGTGTCAAAAATGATTTAGTTTCTTGGCTACCTACATTAAGAAATGCTGTAACTATTTCATCTTGTAATAGTAGGCAGAGATAAAAATTTTTTTTTGGTTTTACTACGCAGAATGTTAAGGTTTTTTTTAATTTAAAAAAAACATGTATAGCTATTAATATAATTAATATTATGCATTATTTCCTTTACGATGCTAATAATTTCTGACAGTTCCGGTGATAGGTCTATCTATACAGCTAAATTTTGTATAAATAATACAATAAACTATTATTTTATTTACCGAAAATAATTCGCAAGATTAGAGAATGTAAGCACATTGTCGCGAATCCAGTGGATTTAGGTTCAAGTCCCGTAGGGCATCGTATTTACTGAGATTTATTCTAGTATGTATTTATATATTATCTGTCATCAGAGGTATTTTTAAATTATGTAAGTTCAAGTCAAAATAATAATTCTATTTTCAAAAATAAAAATTGGAGAAAAGTAAATTGATGTTAATCAGAAGATTAAACGGAAAGAGTGTTATTATGGAAACTTCAAAATGTCAATGTAAAATAATTTACTACCATAATATCAGTGTCAATAATAAAATTCTACCTTTGAATTTTCTTATTTACTACTTATAAAATATTAAATTTATAATTACTTTGTTATTCTTTAATTAGTTTTCAATATTTATGACTTACTATTTTCCTCTTTTTTCTACTTACAGAATTGTGGTAATGTTTGTAAAACTGATAAGTTTGTGCCCTGAAAATTTATCAGTTTTAAAATAATTAATAAAATTTTTTTTTTAAAAAATGCGGGCCTCGGTCTAGCTATTTGAAAGAATAAATTAATGCATGACTAACCTTTCATATAAAATTTAACCCTTTTTAGGGTGTGTACTTACAATCAATTTTAGTAGTATTGATCGATTCATGAATACGTCTAATATTTTTACTACCAGTTATTTAGTATTCATAATTATATATTAGGATGACTCATGTAATAACGGCTAAGTTAGGTAATATTATTATGAGAATAAAAGTATGACAGCTGATGTTTATGTTTGAATTAGGAACATCCTTCTTTTATATTTTATCAGCTGTTATTGATTGGGTCGGTAGAGAAAATTTACTTAGGTATTTCGAAAATTTACATGCGTTTTGAGGGGAATGAGACAACTGGACGCCAGGACAATTGGCCGCCGCACTGTCGTAGACACATACAGAACATAGGTATACAAGGAATTCTAATTAGTTTCTATCTACTACTTAGTAGTTTTAATTCATTTTACTCTTAAGATAATGTTTTTTTATTGCGGATTGTGAATTACTATGCCCAAGGCTTTATATAAAAATAAAAAACTCTTTTTTTGTTGAAACTTAAACATATACACGTTTAAATCATTATTTACGTGTGCATATTTAAATTCTCACCAACTATTAAATCATAATATAATAATTTTAATATAAATAATAATATATAGGTATCTACCTATAAGTACCTAACGTCTATTTATTTTCAAATTGCGTGGAGTCCAGTTGTCCCGGCGCCAAATCGTCCTAGACCCGTTTTGAGACGTTGATTTTTCCCCTCTAAATATATTATTATGTAAGTCAAGCTGAAAATGCCAAATAACCTGTTTTTCTTCTATCGTAACGAGATTTGTACATGGCAAAAGAGATAGATCTACTCTTCTAAAGGCAGATAATATACGTATTTGTTTTTTTTTTATAATATGTATTTAAAGTGGTGCACGAAATGAAACAGATTGAAACCAAACCATTGGACTTTACAGTTCCTAACTGGTTCATCATTCATCACTTTAAACTCCTGACTCTTCTGTTTCGGCAGAGTTTCAGTATATGGGTACAGAGGACACTTCATGTCATTAAAGATAAATGATGGCAGAGCAAGTCAAGATTCTTTTTATTTTCTAAAACTCTTTCTTTAAGCACTAAGGTGCATGGTTGCACATCAGTCCCGTGCAGCATCGCTTCGGGACAAGGAAGTGTGGCTCTAACATCTTGTCATTCTAACACGTTTATAGCGTCATGGAAGGCGGCCGTGCACAAACCGCGGCTGCATATACATGGCGGGTGGAGATGGGGAAACTCAAATCAGTTCCTAACTGGATACGGTAGTTTTGCCTACAACGTCTGCGATCTTGCTCTAGGCCGAATAGAATCTCCGACTTCCTTATGTGGCGATGCATGATACCGATCACAATATTGTCTAAGAGTGTATTAACATTTTAAAATATGTGATTGTAGGATGCAATTTTTGATTATTGTGTGTCAATACTCGATAACTTATAGTATCTAACCAACTAATCATAATTGAAGTGGATATATTAAAAAATACAAAAAATCGCTAAACACACGATGAATAAAATTAATTTGATTTGCAAAACGCTACTTTCGAGTATTACATTGTCTTTAACCTTAGCGATAGGTAGGGGGGGCAGCCAATGGATCCGACCTGGGGCTCACTTCAAAATTTGGAGGCCATGGTTCACAAATTATTATGTCGCTTAAAAGGGGAAAGTTTCTCATCTCAATCCAACCTTCAGTTGGACCAGATGGCCATTTCAAATTATTATTCTATAAAGAAAAAATTCTCAGCATTCAAAAAAATTGTAGCATTTTGGTAAGCAAAAATGTATTATCTCATCGTGGATTGACCGTATATAATATATATAATATTAGATTTAAAACCACGTACACTCCAACAGTACAACTCACTCCTTGAAAACTCTCAGCATAATATTGAATGGCGCCTTACGTTTGTCATGCCACAATATAACGCTTGTAGAATGTGTATGTACAGGTGGCGGCTGGTCGAAGGAAAAGAAGGTAAATTAATACAAGGATTTTTGTTTATCGTTGCCATCAAAAAAATTGCGGCATTTTGGTAAGCAAAAATGTATTATCTCATTGTGGATTGACCGTATATAATAATATATATAATATTAGAATAAAAACCACGTACACTCCAACAGTACAAGTCGCTCCTTGGAAACTCTCAGCATAATATTGAATGGCGCCTTACGTTTATCATGCCACAATATAAGCTTGTAGAATGTGTATGTACAGGTGGCGGCTGATCAAAGGAAAAGAAAGGTAAATTAATACACGTACTTTTATTTACTGATGGTTTTCAGAGTTGTAAAGTGCAGAGGAAGTTGATAAAGGATCGTCAATGGAAATACATTACGGTCCCAGTCAGTGGAGTTTGCGACCCTCAATAGTAAGGATAACAACTAAGAAAAAGAAGAAGAATAAAATAATATGTACCTACTTTATTATCATCGGATTCATTAATCTATGTATATTCACTGCGAGATAGACACCTCCGCAAACTCATTCCAGTCTTCATGTCCTTGGGTATTTGTTGCCATGTACGATTTATATGCCACACTTTACTAAAGCAACCAAGTAAGTGATATTTTCCTATAAGAGAATTTATAATCAAAAAACATTTACCAAAATATATTTTTTTAATTATTAATATGTATGTATATACTCATAAACACACTTATACGTAAACCACAAGTGCCAAGGGCCAATAGACCTGTGTGACTTACGTTACGGGCATAAATAAATAATTAATGCATTATTGGAATTTATTTTAGTGTTTTTAATAGTCACCTATTTACAAAACACATAACGAATAAAAACCGTGCGATAGCATGAATTTCATTACTCAAGTCACGAACAGAATAAAAAATTCTAAATAATTCAGTGTACCTACCTAATACAAGTTAGTGAGTTATTTAGGGTTGTAGAATACTATATCTGAAATATTGCTAATAAGGGATTAAGGGATGAACATATTTATTAATATTTTAGTTATTGCACACAATGATGCTATTAATTATCTTTTTGTGAGTAGGTACTAACCTTTAATGCTTCAAACGGCGATCTGGTCATTAGCATGCCTTGGATAGAAGCCTGTATACGATAGGTTTCAATGTAGATGACACAAGCGATAAACTGCTATAATAGTCTCCAAATCCTCGTCAGAGTGACCTCATAAGATTGGCATTTCATTTTTTACCGTAAAAATTTCACTATAATATAATGTTAACAACAATTTTACTAATGGTTTTATAAATGCGCTTAAAATTTAATGAATCTAAGAAATCTTAACACCACTGCACATGGATGTACTGAAATATGACTTTATTCTGAAACATAAGATCGATAGGTTTAAAAGAATACTATTTTATATAAAAAAAAATACTTTATGCAGTCATCAAATGTTTACAATAAATGTAAAGGTTAATAAGGCTTCGAAATTACATATATAAATTATCTACATCGTTTAAGGAATGTCCTCTGTATATTCTCTGAAAATACCGTAAAACTCAATTTTGACCTACGTGTAACCTAATGAATATTTAGAAAGGCAACGTTTTTCAACGCCGCAGCCTGGATCTGGATTGCTAAACCCAAATCCGAAGGAATTATGCACAATTCATTTATATGAGTAATTAGGTATAGTAACTAATGGTAACGTGCATTTATGGATATGCATTAATATTGTTAATTAATATTGTTAGAGTAACGCTCATGGTGGCCAAGCGGATAACGCGCCGGCTTATAATGTCGTGGGTCGCGGGTCCCAGGCTTGAATCCTGGGTCTGGAAAATATACCCATTGATAGCAAGTGGATAATCATCCACTCCTCATATCATCTTTTTAGAATCAGAATAACTTCCCGACTAGCTAGACATTTGAAACTTTTAGAATATAATATGTTCTGATATTATCAAAACACGATTCCAATGCATTATTTAATACTTTTAGCCATCTTTAAGTAGAATTGAATTTATTTTCAGTTAATTCTGTTTTGTATGAAAAGTTATTTCAGAAGAAATCCGTAATCCAATCCACTATTATTGGTTGCTGGGGGGTCTGGGGTCCTAGCAACTAAATTAATAATATATATGTGCGTTAATATGGAAATCAATATGAAATGTCAAAATGACATTTCAGTATTATTTCTATTAATTACAAATTTTTTTGATCGCTTAAGCTAGTCAAGTCAAGTTTATATGATTCAACAGAAAATTTAAAAACGTTTTATATAAAAGTTCTTTTTATCTTGTAATTATATCGATTTAATTTATCTGTAGTATTTAGGTATTTATGGATTTAGGGGAAAGTACGGCGTATCTGACTGTTAACGAACAAAACGCGCCGACAGTATTAATGGGCAAACAATGCTTTAAAAAGATAATCCAATTCCCATCACGGGGCGAATGGCATGTATTAAAAAATGCAGACACTTCGACAATCCCTCGAGCCCTCCGATACGTTTTGGTGTTCAAACACAAAAAAAGAGGAAAAAAAGCGAAAACAAACGTCCAAATAATAATATACGAAGGAGTCAACGGACACAAATTTCCCAATGTTCCCGCGTCCGCTTAAAAACCAGTTCAAATATTTACCCGTTGAGCTGACCGTCCACAGTGTTAAATACATAATTATACATTATACAACCCCCGGTCAAATTACTGCAGTCAACTCGATTAACCGAGAATGACTGTCCAGTTTTAGCCAATACGATCAAACGGTAAAATTTTAGAATAGAAAATTTGTATTTTTCTATTTTATTATTATGTTCATTCTTTTTTATTTGATCGCTTTAGAGCTCAATTTGAGTCATGTTCTTCTCCACTACTTTTTGAGTTAAGTTGACGTGATCCTCTGAGGTTTATCTCTAATCATCAACGTTTATAAAGACTTTTTCTTTGCGCTTCACTTCTTCGTCCAAATTTAGATTAAACCCTCTCCCGACTAGCCTGTATTTTCCTGGACCATTTTGGTAAACATTTCTTTAATATACTTCTTCTTCTCTTTTTCCATGGCGCTACATCCTGGGGTGGGATTTGACCTCCTCCACAACCACTCTTCACTCACTCCGGTCTCTCACCACACTTCTCCAGTTACCGGGTCTTCCTATATGAAGCCAGTCCACTTCTACGGCGTCAGCCCATCTCCTTCTTGGACGGCCTCTGGGTCTCTTCCGTTGGGGTTGCCACTTCGTCATGATCCTTGGCGCTCTAACTTCAGGCATTCTCTCCACCAGCTGGCGAGAGTTGGCGATGGACCAAGGGAAGTGGCGCAAACTTGTGCCTGCCCTATGCTCCAATGCTGAGCTTAGAAGATAAACCATTGCGCACTACCAGAAAATGCTATTCTGAAGACCACTGGCCGCCACTGGAGTCTCCACATGTCCCGCCCATCGTAGTTTTTGGGACTTACAGTATCTTATGATTGTTTGCTGTTCAATCAGCTCTTCCAACTCGTGGTTCATATTATATATGGGCTGTTAAATGCATCATCAGGAGTTTTAATAAAGTCGAAAAAAAATCTGATATATGCGGAGTAGCTATCAATGTGTCCATGTCTTCATATTCTACTCCTACTGATTCCTATAACTACGTTAGTAATTTTATTATTGTAACCTCTTGTAACAACTGATATTACAGGTAGCGTTTATGATTTTCTTCCATTTACTATCATTTACTTTCATTTGTTTACTATCATTTTCTATTTTTATGTT
Source organism: Rhyacophila brunnea (assembly GCA_022495005.1). Classification (NCBI taxonomy): domain Eukaryota; kingdom Metazoa; phylum Arthropoda; class Insecta; order Trichoptera; family Rhyacophilidae; genus Rhyacophila; species Rhyacophila brunnea. The sequence goes on from JAGYXB010000010.1 coordinate 702,533, forward strand.
GACACGTCTGGACTTTATTTTATTTTATAAAACAACTGGCATGGTACTAGATATTTGTCAATGATATTGAAAAAACCCTTTAAATTAGATCCAAAACGTGTATTAAAAAAGAACTTTTGGGTTATTCATTTAATACAATACACAAAAAGATAGATAAACAGTTTGTTAAGGTTGCAATGAAAAATTAAACTTATGATAAACTGGAACTCGCTTTATAAATGTCAGTATAGAAACCACAGTGGGCTTCATTTGAGATAAGAAAAGCTTCTTTAATATTTTTATTCTTTCTATGTTCTTAATGAGTATTTGAGTCAGATTAATGGGTAGCTGATGGTCATTCAGGAAGGTATACACACAGCCTTCTGAAATATTTTTTTGTCGCTAATCAAAGAATTAGTTTTTTTAACACTCCCGTAACTAATTATAATGTCACCTAAGTTACACAGCCTATTAAACTGATAATATTTCAGTTAATATGCACTCCCTAATGTTTATATTTTGGCAATTCCTATAATCATTAAATTTAATTATCCTGTAAGTATATACGATTATTGAGAAATATACGTCATATTTAATTTAAAACTTGTAATAAATGCACAATGCAAACAGGGTATCACATTTTATTACAAACAAAAGAAACAGATCTAAAAGTACCTATATGCGACAAAGAGAGACAGTACAGACATATTAAAGTGTAGTGTTCAATGTGTGTAGGTTATCACTTTGGGAGTTGTCAATGTGTTGTAGGTTATAGTGTTGTTGAGGATGATGATGAAGAAGTCGAAAATGTATGCAGGAGCGAGTTTTATTTGCAGCGTAACGGTTGGTACTATAGTATAAATACAATGACAATACATCATTATGTACTAAGATAGTTACGAGCCAGGTACTTAGATTCGAGTGACATTTTGATAAATCAGTATTCATAATTTATACAGTCGAAAGTAATACCTAAACATTATATTCCAGTACATAATTATATTGAACGAGTCAGCGGTTTAAATACGAGTAGCTGTGAATTTTATTTATTATTACAGTCATAATATAATATGATACTATGGGAATGGATATTAGACTCATTTTCTATTGCGATACCGTATTTAATATTGCCAATCAATCTGCTGATACAGGTAAACAATTGTTTACCGGTATTTGAGTCGCTGAGAATTTATTATTGCGGTCGAATAATTTGATACATTAAAAATAGATATTTGATCAATAATATACTGACAGCTACAGAAGTATTATTACTCACCATCTCTTAGGCTGTAAGAATGTATTGAAATACTCCTATTATTGTAATTAAGTTTTGATGCCATTTTATAGATAAAACAAATAGCGAAAAATGATAATTAGTTTATTAGACTTATATATATTGCTAAAATAGGTATTTCACTTTTGGGTACTTGCTGTAATATTGTCGATTCCGTACGGTAACCAAAGATGACGTCAACGGAATGGACAGAATTTATAAGCATCGTAAAGGGAAGGTTAAAGAGATTAAATTATTTTGATATAATATGGAAATTATATAAATATCAATAACACTTTAAAATAGAAATAAACAGACATGATCGGAAAAGAAAATATCATCGCTGAATAAATTACATCTTAGATGATCCTCATGTAATGTTATGTATTATTAAATTAAATTATCCCATTTTAATATATTGATAGTTCCCTTTACTATATTTTCCAGATAAAGACAAAGAACATGAAATGATAACAATTTGGCTATTATTTATATTAATAAATTAATTGTTTAACAATTTTTAAAACACCATTAATTTCATCCTTCACTGTATTGTCGCGTGACCAATACAAAATCACCCCCACACCCCCTTTCCAAAGGTGTGTGTTTTATCTGACCCACCCCGCGGACACCCTTATAACCGAAAATAGATATTCGAAACTGATAAACGTAATCAACCCCTTTTTTATTTTGCATATTTAACGAGTCGCCGACCGGGTGACCCGATTGTACACCCCTTCCCCTTTCGCCGTTTTTTAAATACATCGAAAATGTAACGAGATAAATTATAAATACGTGATTATTTTTCTCGTATTTTTCGCGTCCGATTTTTTTAAACAGGCTTTAATTTTATCGGCAAAATAAATTTTAAATTTATAACAATTTCATCTTTATTTCAGATCTATATGGTTTTTAAGCCGGCGTTTGGTTGGCTTATCTTTGAACATAAAAATGTAATCTAAGATACTAAATTAAGCAGTTTATTATGTTTTTTTTATTGTTATAAATAGTGAATGCCATGATTTTAATCATTATCCGATAGTGATCGACTAATTCTAATAGATGGCAATTTAAAACCAACACAAACTTAATATTTAAGTAGATACTGTGTATTGACACTCCCTATAGTATACGTACTTCTTAAATAGGAAGGTCAGATTTGTTTCATCTTTAAGGCGGCTCGCATCTGAGTTATTCGTTGAATAAAAAAAGCAAATAATTAGCAAGTTCAAGGAAGCTACAGCACTAAAATATTTTGAAGTAATCCATGACGTCGGTTAATAATTCAAGTAATACCTACCTACTTTCATTTAAAATACAAAAACCGATAGTCAATTTAGAAAGCGCTTCAGAGAGCCATTAGTTAAAATTTCTTTAAGTTTTTTTTATATATTTCGTAATTAAGTTTGGTACCTTTAGCATAGTGGACTATGTGCTTGGGCGCGAAGCCCGAAAGATGCAGGTTCGCATCCTGCGGAGGGTGTCTTACTTTTTTCAAAAAGATTTTTTCTATTGGTTATAATATATTTTTTCAGAAGTATGTATGTTTAATAATTAGAATGTTACATTCTTATGTTTTGTAAATAAAAAAATTAAGTAATTAAAATAGGTTTTATTCGATAATAACATTGCACATTACTAAATACACGTTGTCTCTAAAGCAAAACATTGGACTAAAATAATATATATTTATATTTACACTATTTTTGAAATAATTGTCGAAATATAATACAACCCCACTTCAAATGTTGGGTTTCTAGGTAACTATTTTTGAACTGCAGAAAGTTTTTGCAGCCCACACAAAAATCTTTGCGGACCACCGGTTAAGAAACTATGCTCTAAAGGATGCAAGCTACAAAATGTCAAATTGTTATCAAAATTTAGCTCGTAATGTTTATATAAAAAGGGTGTACACATTTATTGTTTAATATTATTATAAATTAAAATAAACAGTGGCACCTGTGAATATAGGCTATAATTATTTTTTCAGCACTCTTGGCCATTATAGAGAACTGAAAGTTTTAAAATAAAATTTTATTTACACAAAAAAATACAATTTGTTGCAGAAAAGTAAAACCATATAATTAAGGGTTATTACCGTTAAGGCTCAAGTCCATATTTCCATCATATTCAACAAGCAATATACCTACTAACAAAATAGTTACAAGATAAAAAGAACTTTTTATATACAACGATTTTAAATGTTCTGTTGAATCATATAAATTTGAATTGACTAGCTTAAACGATCAAAACAAAATGTATTTGATAGAAATAATACTGAAATGTCATTTTGACACTCATATTGATTTTCATAGTAACGCACGTATACATTATTAATAATTTCCTAGCAACCAACAATAGTGGATTGAATTACGGATTTCTTCCGAAATAACTTTTCATACAAAACAGATTTAACTGAAAATGAATTTAATTCTACTTAAAGATGACTAAAAGTATTAAAAAAAATGCATCGGCACCGTGTTCTGATATATTCTAAAAGTTTCAAATGTGTAGCTAGTCGGGAAGTTATTTAAAAATCGATTGAAAGATTTGTACCGGACAAATAAGAATACGACCTAATAAAAACGTCGTAAAATACTGCTATATTATTATGTGGAGACTTGGAACCTAGCGGAAAAAACAAGAGAATTCTTTCCAAGTATTCGAAAGATTGGGTGAAACTAAACCTTTTTTTAACATGATATATTTTACAATAAATTAAATAAGTAATACGTTTAATGTAAAGCAACCGGAAACACTCGTGTAAGTCACCCCGCTGGGAATTAAATGAATTAAAAAATAAACTATAACTAGAATTTATAATATATACAATCAGCCTTAAAAGATCGATTAAACTGAATTATTCAAGTCAAACGTCGGGCAGTTAAATTTTTATACTTTGCTCGTGTTACCTGTGAATAAAAAAACGCCTTTAAAACACTTGCTTCATTATTAGAAAGTACATAAAATCAAACATGAAAACCTCTATTATGTGAATATATTATAGCGAGACTTCATACTAATAAATTGCTTTGTAATATTATGTAATCATCATCAGTCGGTGTCAATCCACTGATAGATGAAAGCATACCCAAGCTCCTTTCACTCTTCTCAGTCCCTAGTTATTTGCTTATTAGTTAGTTAGTTATTAACCTAGGTCTGAGACTGCTTATGGTACGTTGTTATGTTCTCTCAATTCTTTTCTGTTCTATGGGATGGAAGTATGGACGCTAAACCAAGAGATGTCACGGAGACTTGAAACTTTCGAGATGTGGCTGTATAGACGCATCTTCAAAATTCCTTGGACTGACCAGGTGACAAATGTTGAAGTTCTCAATCGAATGAGGAAGGACCGAGAAGTTCTGTGTGGTATCAAAACCAGGAAACTACAGTACCTCGGCCACATTGTGAGAGGACAAAAATACAGCATTCCCCAACTTGTCAGTCAAGGAAAGATCAATGGGAAGCGTAGCAGAGGACGGCGCCGCATTTCGTGGCTTAAGAACCTCCGTGACTGGTACGAGTGCAGCTCTACTGAACTGTTCCGGGTAGCAGACGACAAAGATAAGATCGCCTTGATGGTGGACGAGCTCCGCTAGGGGATGGCACAATAAGAAAAAAAAGTTATTTGCTGCCACGTACATCTACTGAACTTCATGAGTTCGTCTATCTAGTGGGTTTTAGCGTATCCCTATTAGCGTTTAGCGCCCTTTGGGCATAGTCCCCACATCCTGAAGTAAGCCGCCATGCCAGGATCCTTGGCGGGTCCCCCTACCTATTGCAGGGTTAAACAAAGGCAGTGTGAACCTCTTCAAAAGCGTTTTCCAAATTGTGTTCCAGGTAAAATTAAGGGTATTCAATGTATGTTTAGCGATTTTTTTTTATTATTGAATACATACATTTGAATTGTCAAATATCGATACACAATAATGAAAAATTGCATCGCACAACCTCATATTTTAAAATTATAATACTTTCGAAGTAAAATAGCACCGCAGGCGACTTTTGACCAATAGAAAAATTTTATATATGTTTATCTCACTTACACGATTGACGCATCACGCAGCCTCTCCCCCAGACCCCAGGTCCCCAAGCTAGAGCTCTGTCAGCCCCCGCTTCCTTGTGGGGGCCATTCCTTTGACTATTACTGTATGCCGGCATTTGTCCACTCGTCGAACGACATATCCAGCCGATTGCCACTTTATCTGCTTAGCGACCTCAATCATATCGCGTATTCTTGTCTGCTTCCTTATCCATTAGTTTCTCTTGTAATCTTAACGCGTTATGCCCAGTATGCACCATGTTACGGTGCGTTATATTTTTTTGATTTCTCTTACATTTAAAATTTCATATTTCACATGAGTATTACCAAAATAATATAATGATGGTGAAGCATTATTACAATTATTTATATTGCCGGAATAGGCATTTTCCTTTTAATTATTGTAATATTGTCAATCTCACACGGTAGTTCTAGGTGACATCACAGGAACGGATGGAATTTATCAGTATAGTAAAGGGAAGTTTAACAAATATTTCCGCAGAGATTAACTAGTTCGTCAATTTAGCAGATTCGATTCATTTCTTATTTCTTAAAATAGGGTTTATTTTTTTTGTTTAATTCATTTAATTTTTAGCATATTGCTAACATTACAAATTACAAGTTTAAGACGTTCGCAACATAATACGAATCATTATTATAAAGGGGAAAAAAGTAATAAAAGCTATAAAAATGAAAATATTAAATAAAGAACCAGTGGCAGGTTGGTTCTTCACCTTGTGAGAATAAACAACTGAAGCTCTCTATTTTTAAGATAGTTATCAGGGATACAGCACAGGCCAACACTGCCCAGAATGGCAGAGTTTTCATGTTATGCCTCGTATAAGTCGAAAAATGCGTAGCTAAATGAAGATCTCTTCTAAATTGCAGACTGCAGTATGTAAGCATACCTAAGAGAAAGTCAGTTGGACAATGCATTCAATAGACTTTCTTATCCTACTGTTAATATTTTTTTAAATCTTAATGTACATACTGTGTTAGAAATAAAATCAAAAATATTTCCATCACCAGTTGAACTAGTGAAATATTGTTTCATTTGCAAGCGTTCATTTATCAAAAACTCAACATCAATGTGTACAAAAGAATTGTGACATTTGTAATAGTTGCTTAGAGCGAAAATTTATTTTCGTTATTTAAAAATCGGCCGCCGCCCGATAAAGTCCTTAAAATTTAAACAGGAAACGTCAAAATATATATCTTGATCCGTATTCATGCCGGTCACTACGCCACTTTATTTGAAAGTAAGCGGGAAATTTCACAAAAAAAAAAAATAATTAAACAACGCATTATTTTATTGGTCAAGGGCCTAGATACCGTTTAATGGTCAAAAATTAAGAGTTTCGCATATATTTGGGAGTTACAAGTATATTAATTTGAACACTTTGTCAATTTTTAAGGAAAGTTGTCACGTCTTGTCTCTCAAAATAAATATAATATTGTCTTGATCATATCATCATCATCAGCCTGAATCTATCCACTGCTGTATGAAGGCCTCTTCAAGCTGCTTCCACATCTCTCGGTTCGGTGCGTTGCGTTGCCACGTACTTCCGCAGAACTTCATCGATCCATTGGCCTCTAGGTCTATCTTGCGGACGTTTTGTACCTCTTGGATACCACTGTATTACTAAATTTGTCCAACGATTGTCTCTTCTTCGAGCTATGTATCCAGGTCATCTCCATTTGAGGCTTTTAATGAACTCTATTACATTGCAAACCCTTGTCTGCTTCCTTATCCAATCATTCCTCTTTTTATTCTTGTTGTGCTACTCTAAGTTTCTGGATCTTTATTATACTTAGGGTCCATGTTTCACACGCATATAATTATAAAAAATATATTATTATTACCGCCAAAGTCGTTATCTAAAATTGCTAATAAAGTCAACTTTTAATATACTATCATCCAGAGCTAATGGATAGACATTTTATAAAAAAAATGGTTGTATGTACTTCTTTCAATATCTGCATTAACTTTGTAAATTGAAATATTATATTCGGTTAACTTTTTATTGACCCATAATCTTGTAAATTTTGTTATATTATACATTGTGTCTTTTCATATATTATTTATAGTAACTTATTAATAATATAATATTAACATTTGGCAGGACAGGTGATCTTGGGTAGCCTTCAGGGAAGGTGTAACAGAGAAAGAGCGATGGCGCGCTGAAACGACCAGATGAAGGAGCCTTCACTCTGCCTTGAAAGAAGCATATGACCAAAGAAAGATTCTGGGTCGCTCAGAAAATGACTGAAGTTCAAGGTAATCACAATCCTAAACCACGTAGTAACGACCAATAAGAGATTGAAAGGTTTATTTTTCCTCATTTAAAAAGGTTATTCTGATTTGTGACATTCATATCACTAAAACCACTATTGAATTCTTAAATACTTTTTACCATAAGAGCATTTTTGATTACATCTGAAAATGCTTGAAAATGGTATAAAGTAAAGGGCCGTTTATAAACTATTGGAAAGGTAAATTTGCCAAGAGGTCGATATTAGTGTTCACTTAAATTTCACTAAACAATAATTAACAATCGAAAGCAATCCCCTTAATCTTTTGCCCAAAGAGTCATTTAGATATCCGGGGATAGATATATACACTAAGTGTCGTTTTCAATTAGCTACTTCTACTATTCTCTGCCTTCGTAGTCCAGTGCATAAGGCGCTGCCATTTCATGCGGGGGCTCCGGCTTGTTTCACAAGGGGTCATACCTATATTTATGTGATTTTTTCAAGGCCTGGATGTTTATGATTGTTTCATTGTATTATATATTTTACTACTGTTTCACGATACTACTGTCATTGTATCTCATGATCTGATACCGTGTGAAAAACAAAATAATAGTATAATATATACATTCGTCAAGTTATAGTTATATATATAGGTATATATTATATAAATTGGTCAATACAGTGGATTTTAGCGCATCCCTGTGGTCGTTTATTGCCATTGTATTAAATTTGTCCAATCGATATTGGTTTCATTATATTTTGTTATGCCCAACATACATCTTTCCATGCCACGCTATGCTAATAAAATTTTTGTGATTGAAATATAACACTGAATATATATATATAGGTGTATGCATAATATTATGATGATAATAATTATGTGTAGTACCTACACGAAATTGAACGAAATTTTCTAAAATGTATTTCAAACTTAAATTTAAAATTCGAACGTGTTCCATTTCCACCAGTGGTGTAGGGTGTCAATGTGTTATCAAGATCTCAGTGGTAATAATGTTTGTTTACTTTTTTTCGTTAAGCTCTTGATAAAATTTATTGCTTTGTAACAATGGAAACGGTATACTATACGTATGGTGTATATTATACACTCAAATGATATAGGTACTTATGTATATTTATATTTTATGCATGATGTCAGATGTCAAGATGGATACCGCCAATCGGTTCGCAAGGCTTGAAAGTTAACAGGAGGTGATATGTATAGACATGGATGCATTCAGACTTTTTTTTTAAATGGGGAAGATTTCATAATTTTATTTTATTTAATACAGTTTCAAATAATTTTACTTGTATATAATATTTTCTAATGAAAGTCATGAAATATTTGATGAATATATTGATATTTTATGTAGGTATGGTGCCCTAGATACGAGTCAAGAAAATTCTCAACGTTTACGACGTTGACCTGACAATAGTATCTATCTGACACCCACGATGGCCGCGTGGCTTAAGCGCCGGTCTATAGTGTCGAGGGTACCAGGTTCGAATCCTGGGTCTGGCAAGTACACATATGGTTTTTCAATTTGTGTATGAGTCAGAGCATGAGTCTAATAGATTGAGCAAGTGGCTGACATTCAAATCACGTAAAAATAAAATCTGTTAATACAAACCTCCACTATGTGGAGGCCCATATGATCCTATTAGGATCGGACATGGTTGAAAAGACAAAGAAATTGAAAAACAATATGTGTACTTGTCAGACCCAGGATTCGAACCTGGGACCCACGACGTAATAGGCCGACGCTTAAGCCGCGCAGCCATCTTAGGTGTTCGAACTCTAGAACTGATAAAATAACTATTGCGTTAATATTATCCACGTAGTCTAAAATGTCTAAATTCAGCCCTGTTCGTATATTGTCAACTCGAATATTCCCTTGAGAATTGTCTTTGAAATAAAATTGTAACTTATGTTTGACTCAAATATTTGTTTCCATACATTTCACATATGTACTTGTATTACCATGTAGCGATCACTTTGAATGATATCCCAAATAAATACGTTGTTACGTATAAATTATTAAACAGCCAAATAACTACTTAATATTATTTGAATAAGGCTTCTGTTCACCATATGGAGGGTAATTTAACTAGTGACGAATCATTATTTGTATTTAAGGCCATGCATTAGTTGAGGCACGGTCTAAAAAGATCGTTGCTAGGCGATATGCGGATTGCGGGTCGCGGGTGAAAATGACGCCTGTCAAACGAAATATTATTTCTCATATAAATCCAACATATGTCCATTTTATGTTCTGTTTATTATTCTATTAGTATCAATAATAATATATTCATTGACATGTTTGCTTTTTTAAAGTAAATGGGTAAAGTTTTTAGTCATCTTTACACGATTTTAGAATTAATTGGCCCGTCGCCATCACGCAGCAAAGTGACGTGCGTCCGACTCCACGTTCTCTCAATGAATGCAAAGCAAGTACAAATTTTCGTCGCGCGTACAGTTGAACATTATTTGGCGTTTCACTGATGCGTCACCTTAACTAATAACTTTAAAAAAAAATGATATTATGTACACCTGTTATAGCCCGCCAGTTTTGAGCCTATCTTTGTATTCTTATCAAGTATTAATAAGCAGCAATGAAGGTCTAGCTATGCATTCGATAAAGATTTTCTTTATCGCATCATTGTTATTATCAATCTAAACGTCTGGGATGCAATGTATCTTTATCGCTCATTATTTTAAACCTTCTTTCTAACGGATATTATATTTATATATCAACTTTTCTTATTAAACTAAACGCCTGAGAATGCCATGCGTAACATTAATAAAGATTGTTTTATAAACTCATAATATAATTAAATTAGGTTTACAATTCAGTTTTAATTCAATCTTAATTATAGAAGGACGCATCGACTGCATTTAATCACTGTATCAAATCAGATTGTTAACAAGTTATTGTCCACCAGTTTAAATATAAAAATTACAAGATAAAAAGAAATTGTTATACGAGTATACAAAGTTTTTAAATTCTCTGTTGAACTATTATGATCAATATGCTCAAACTTGTACTTGATATGAAGTAAATAAAAAACAAAAAAAAAATATAGAATATTGAAATGTCATTTTGACATATCATTTTGATTTCCATAGTAACGCACGTATATATTAATAATTTAGTTGCTAAGACCACCCCCTTAGCAACCAATAATAGTCTTTTACTTTTTACGGATTTTTCTGAAATAATTTTTCATATAAAACAGAATTAACTAAAAATGAATTCAATTCTGCTTAAAGATGGCTAAAAGTATTAAAAGAATGCATTGGCATCGTTTTCTGATATATTCTAAAAGTTTTAAATGTCTAGCTAGTCGGGAAGGGAAGTTAGTTAAAAATCGATTGCAAGATTTGTACTGAACAAACAACCACCGAACAAACAAGAATACGAGTTATTAAAAACGTTGTAAAAGTGATATGCACATATATTGTTATACCCCGCGGTTTTGAGCATATCTTTGTATTCTTATCAAGTATTGGCAGCATAATAAATGTCTGGATATGCATTCGATAATTCGTCTGCGATTTGTATATAAAACTAATACGTATGACTGACGAAACGTGTATTACTTTTGTCGGATCTCCATAGCCTAACTCTAGGTAGGTACTATTAAGGTTTCGTCTAGACTCTAGACATTGAATTGAATTTAAAAAAAAACTAACCGATACCATCTGCAATAAAATTTGTGTGCTTAGTTGAATGAAAACAAATAACCATAACTGAAAAAGTTTAGTGGGCAGTATTAATGTCAGCCTATCTCCATTGCACCCCAAACCACTGCTAGAAAGTCAGCCGTATAATAAATTATTTATTTTAATACAAATCCATTCAATTTTCATACTTTTTCCACAGTTATTAGTTAAAAAATTACAAAATAAAAAGAACTTTTATATACCACGTTTTAAAATTTTCTGCTGAATCATATAAACTAGACAATTCTATGTATTAATAAAAACTTTTTATTGTACTTAATAGACATACTGAATTAATATTATAGAATACAGAAATATCATTTTGACATTTCATATTCATTTTCATAGTAATGTGCGTATATATTAATAATTTACTTGCAAGGACGCACTGAGCAACCAATAATAGTGAGTAGTAAAATGTAATACCTATTACTTTTAACGAATTTTTTCCGAAACATATAAAACAAAATTAACTGAAAATCAATTCAATTCTGCTTAAAGATGGCCAAAAGTATTAAAATAATGCATTGTCGTCGTGTTCTGATATATTCTAAAAGTTTCAAATGTCTACCTAGTCGGGGAGTTAGTTAAAAATCTTACAAACAAGAAAAAAATTGTACCGGACAAACAAGAATACGAGCTAATAAAAACGTGGTAAAATACGTTTTATTCATTCTTCATCTGGAGCAATTCAAAGTGTAGTGTTCGAAATGAGAAACCCAGAGAACTCAGAAATAATAATGGGAACTAAAATACCTAACGGGTAAGGAGTAGTAGGTGGCCAGTTTCAAGTAAGGTATTATCCGGGATAAACTTAAACACGTGTCAAGAATAGGCCATTCGTCGAATACTGAAAACTGCTCTCGGTTTATGCATTGACTGACGTTCGTGTGACTTCTCAGAAACGGCCCACTAGGAGAACATTCAGGTAAACGTATGTTATAAACAATAGAATACAAAATGCATTATAATTATTGCAAACTTCTAATTATAAGATCACCAAAAGCTGACTCTAGCCTAATATTAAAGTAGGTAATTAAGTAGTTAATATATAATTATATTATAATTTATATAAAATATATTAAAAGTTAAATTACTTCAAATATTATAATTCATTATATAAATGTTCTTTGACAGAATTAAATTCACAAAAATACATGTGGCGTGTCTGATTGCAAATTTCATAATAATTACTACAACTATTGCACCATTGCAACTAACTTGGAGAAAGTTTCTACAGAGTCATGAAGGGAAAACTTACCAATTATTATGTTAATTATCTACTCACCTGTGGTAAAAACTCGTTACAAAAATACGATTATTATTTTACCATTTGCATTGGAAAATATTTTTTTATTAACAAGATTTAACACAAAACTCACAAAAGATAAGTAAATTTATATAATTCATTATTACAAAAATATGCTGTGTATAATAATTTAAATAAATCATTTAAACAAATAGTGACCTATATAATTAAAAACTATAGATGTTACTTGTCAAATAATACGTTATTTTATGTCATAATAGATTATATTATTTACAAGTTATATTTTAATGTGTTTTAAAATCAAAAAATAATTAAGTGTTGAGATGATGATGAATTTATTTATTCAAGACGTTTTAGTCAGGGAACATAGAATTAATAGGAACTGAAAAACCTAACGGGTAAGAAGTAACAGGCAACTGATCTTGAGTGTGGAAGAATATGGGGTAGACTTAAACACGTATCAAGAATACGTCATTCCTTCGTTCTGACGACTGTTCTCCGTTTATGCACTGATACTCATACAATATTGGTGTGTTTAACGGTTGCAACACACACTATTGCACGTCTATAATGTGTGCTTCATTTTAGTAGGACACTCACACATTCAAAACCCTGCTTCAATTGTAGTGTATTGGAGTATAGACTATCTGAATTTAATTTATTAATCTGTTCTGTGGTTTTATTTTATGGGTTTGTTTTTTCAATTCGATCAATGAAATCGCACTTAGGTATCTATTAAATTAGTAAAAATATTTCTCTGCATTCACATATTATTTTCATATTATATTAAGGTTTTATTGACAGAGAAGAAAAGGTTTCTTCGTTGCTTTGTATTTAAATATTTATTTTGTACCAATGCGTTTTTTTAATCAGGTATTTTTTCAAGAAGTATTTAAATAATGTATCTCGAAAAAAATCATTTTAAGATGCACATTTCGTTATCATTAAAAATAATTCTTAAGGTGGAACTCATTAAAAAATCGCCCATTTCAAAAAAAATCGGAGCCGCGAAAAAAAATGTTTAATTTTCACAAAACGGTTTTTAACGGCAACAAAAAAAAAATGACCGAAAATTTACGGCGTGCGCCCGTTGTATCAAGGAGCATAAATATTTTAAAGATAAGATATAAACACAATAGAATAATGTAAGAAAAATGTTCAACCATTCAGTTAACGTTTTTTAACGAGGGAAAAAATATATTAAAGGAGGAATATCATAATGGTACAGGGGAAGGATCTGTTTGCATGGGCCTCCGTAATATATCTATTACTATTAAGCATAACGATGGAAGGTCTTAAGAATGACTTAATATCTGTTGCCGAAAATAAATAAGTCCCATCACCATCCGCCCCCCGTGACCCAGCAGCCCCCCCCCGCCCTATTTAGCAATTTTTTAGCATTTTTTCTCGGTTACTTTCCTTTTCGGCGCTACCCCCCTTCGATGGCAGTGCGGCGCGGTAGTTTGGCACTTGAGGTGATGTGAACTAACAACAAAACCTGATAAGTTACACAATTGATCAAATTTAAAAAAAAAATACGTAAACATGCAATTTTATCTGTAATTTTATTTAATCTATAAATTCTAAGATACTCCAAAGTCAAAAAAATTTAAATTAATACAAATATGTTCAATTATTTTGTTCATATATATTATTATATACTTAGGGTTATTAAATAAGAAATATATATACTTTTTTCACGCTGATCTAAAGCCCGATCAGCAAAATTTCGACGTACCAAATCTCAGCTGAATACAGAACAACTCACATTTTGAATTATTAGAAGGAAGTTCTTTGAAACAACCTACTTCAATTATTTATTATTTATATAAATAAACGTATACATCATAATTTAGTAGAACTATTGATGAATAAAAATGATGTATACATATATTTATATAAGAAATAAATAACTTAGATAATCTGTTTCAAATACCACTTCTGTAAAATATTTCAAATGTGAGCTAGAATAGTTCTGCATTCAGCTGACGAAATGGTCATCCGTTTCAAGTTATTGTGTTAACTTTATTTTATATGCCTTCAAATGCAAATCTTTATAAAAAATATCCCATAAGAAATTCCAAATTCTCGAGTTTGACGTGTAATTGATTGTTCTAGATTTTCATTCACACTTTGATTCACTACATCGATATTTGCTCTGTAGTCGATTATTTTGACCATAAATTTCACGTAATGCCTGAAACGTAGCTCGAATAGATTAATTATTATTGTTATAAATGTTAAAAATTTGTATAGCTGTCATCCTAAACTAAAATAAAATGGTTTTATATAGACTTGGATGGAAGCTGATGCTGGAGAAAGCCAAGACCTACCTAGGGTTGTAGCGCCATATTTATTCGAATACCTGCTGACTATAAACATACCATATAAGCGTGAAGTTTGATAGTTTTTACAGAAAATATGACGTTGTTAAAACGACGCTGAATGAGAGAAAACTATCCAATAGCTTTCATGTAAGAGAAGTTGGAAATAACGACGGTAACAATACTTAAATTTACTCAATGTCATTCGTGCGTAGTAGAAAAAATCGTAATCTGTGCAATTTTAAGGTAAGATTGTTCCACTATAGTGATTAAGCTGACTTATACATACGCCCACAATGGCCGCACGGCTTAAGCGTCGATCTATACCGTCGTGTGTCACAGGTTCGAAACCTAGGTCTGGCAAGTAGGTACACATATTGTTTTTCAATTTGTATATCAGTCACAGTATGGACTTAATAGATTGAGCAATTGGCTAACATCCATTTCTCGTTAAAACTAAATCTGTTAATACAAACCTTCACTCTGTGGAGGCCCATATCGTCTCTGTTCTGGCAGAACACACTAACTGGAGAATACTAGTTTTGAGTAATTTGACTTTGAAGTTGTTAAAATGTTTAAAATTGTCTATCATGTGAGTTTATTAAGTAATCGTAAAAAGGAAGACTTTAAAATAAAGACTGTTTATTTATTAAGTAGGTTTCCAGACGGTAAAGTTTAAAATAAGGAACATTCTGGTATAACTAACTCGATATGTCATTTTTTCGAATTAGTGTCTTCTGCCAGAACAGTGACGATGTGATCTTATCAGGATCGGACATGATTTAAAAAAATACATACGCCATTCCCTAAGTAATTAATATACTTTTTCATTATTTTGGCATGAGAGATGATTATGAATTTTAAAAAATTCCAATGATTATCGTATTATTTTTCATACAGGTATTTCAGTCACCACGAGTCGACGCTGCCCCATGTTCCCATATATAAATTACAAGCAATTTATATTGCTTTTTACTATTTTTTTAATATCGCCTTTTTATACAGCCGCCTTTAATGACGGGTTTAAGAAGGATCACAAAATATACGGAAAAGAAGTTGTGAGGGGGTCGGGTCGGAGCGAACGGGGGTGCAAACGCACCCCCTTACCGGAAATGCGGCCGTAGGAGGGTTAATGGTTATGTATGTGTGTTTATCACTTTCGTTGAGATGATTTTTATATCTTTCGTACGGGTGCTGGCTTCGAGAGCATTCATTGTCATTTTGACAAAGGCCCAACGTGATTTCCTGCTATCAAGAAAATGTATTAGCACATTTGAGTTGTATATAATTAAGCAAAGAACGTTTGAAACTTGAAATATTGTGAACTGACTTATATTATTTCATAATATTATCTTTTTAGAAAGTTATGATGTAATTTTTGCTAACTGATCGTTGGTGCCTGCATCATTCATGGTCCCTATGTAAGATCCACGGATGAAGATGATCCATTTTTCAGTAACTGAGATCTTAAAGGGTTTCGAGGCCATTAACGCATTCGCGGCTGAATAGATAATGAGATTTTAATTGCCCCCTTTAAAATGCACGTTAATTACATCGATCGGCCGCCTGGTCATTACGCGCCGTGTGCGTCTTTCGCGTCCAAAGTATTAAAAACCATATTGATTAAATAAACTTCAAAGTTAAATAACATGCTATTAATATATACTTATATTAATTCTAAATCACTTTTAACAATCTGTATACCATTTGATATTATTTTAAACGATACGTTATTATTACACCAATTAATAATGGCCACGTGTCTTAAGCGTCAGCCTATAGGGTCGTGGGTCCCAGGTTCGAATCATGGGTCTTTCAAGTACACATATTGTTTTTCAGTTTATGTAGAGTCAGAGTATGGACCTAATAGTTTGAGCAAGTGCCTGGTACACTCTGTGGATGCCTATATAATCTTACTTAGATCGGACATGGTCGGAAAGCATATTTAAAGGGGGTAAAAGTCAGGCCCAAAGATTAAAATTAGGGGTGTTAAAATTATCAACTAAGTAGTAGTAGAGAACAGTTTTTATTAAACATAAGTACACTACAGTATAGTCGTAGTCAACAGATTATTGTCGAGCAGGTATCCATAGCGTGGGAGTGTATTTTCACTATCTATTTTAAATGGTTCTCCGTTTCTCTTGTCGATTGCCGTATTTTTACCACGAATTCGCTTCAGCCGCATCAAGTGCAGGACGAGTGACTATCAATAAGACTGACGAGCGACAAGGTTTGTTGGAGGCGCTGTGTGGTGTCCATGATATGCTGCAACTAAGGGGCGGATATGGCCGAAGATATTATTTTTTTGTGTACAGGTATGTACCTACATAATTATCTGTTTAGTGGTTATTTGTTAAATGCCCCTTTGATGTTAGTTGCCGATATTAATACATAATTTGTGAGGAATACTTATATTATTTTTTCTAAATTTTAGTATAATAATTTTATTGTATGGCAGGTTTTAACTATATGGTGGCCCTCTTTTAAACCTTTTTACGAATCGATTGCATCATTTACGTATTTTTAAGAAAATCTCCATTAGCTCATAATGGTTAGGAATATATGATACAATGTTCATAAAAAAAATGTAATCAAACCGAAAAGCACACTGTCAGAAACAGCTCAATAGATTTAAAGCCAATCTTATCAAAAACGCGCAGAAATCTCGCTCAGCTTTTTGTCAGCAAGAAGAAAGTAAGTAAGTTTATTTAATTTATCAAGAATAAATAATTCAGTTTGGGCAACTTTATTCTCAGGTGTCATTTATCTAGCTTTGCCGTTCGCTTTCGGATTTAGTGGTATTGCCGCACTATTAAAGGCGTGCGATGCCGACTGTCTTCGCCGTGCATTCCAACATCGATAGTCCGTACGTTTCGCGTATTGTATAGTCGCCCTAATAGAACTATATTTCTACGATTAAAGTATACATAAATAATTATTATATACAACGATCAGTTCAATTAAATTTATTAAATAACAATTCAACACGTTTCTTCTTATTGTGCCATTCCCTAGCGGAGGTCGGCCACCATCAAGGCGATCTTATCTTTGTCGTCTGCTACCCGGAACAGTTTGGTGGAGCTGCACTCGTACCAATCACGGAGGTTCTTAAGCCACGAAATGCGGCGCCGTCCTCTGCTACACTTCCTATTGATCTTTCCTTGAATGACAGGTTGAGGAATGCTGTATTTTTGTCCTCTCATAATGTGACCGAGGTATTGTAGTTTCCTGGTTTTGATACTACGTAGAACTTCTCGGTCCTTCCCCATTCGATTGAGAACTTCAACATTTGTCACCCGGTCAGTCCAAGGAATTTCGAGGATGCGTCTATGCAGCCACATCTCGAAAGCTTCAAGTCTCCGTGACATCTCTTGGTTTAGCGTCCATACTTCCGTACCATAGAAAAGAATTGAGAGCACATAACAACGTACCATACGCAGTCTCAGACCTAGGTTAAGATCTCGATTGCTAAGGAGGCGTCTCATTTTGAGAAAGGCGCTCATTGCGATCTCAATTTTAGTTTTTATTTCCTGAGACTGGTCCCATTTCTCATTGACCCATGTACCTCAACACGTTTAAACCAATTTAATTTCAATTAATTTATTTGTTTAATATGTAAGTATAGCGGTAATAAAATTAAATTAAAAAAAACAAACAAAATACTTACTTATTAAAAAAAATATTTACGTACCTACTACTTATATAAATATTTAACACTGCAACAGGCGTTGAGGTCTAGAGGCACCGTGGTAGTGTATTTACTAATAGAAGTGAAACAATCTCAAAAATCAAAGCTTTGAGAAAATCACATAATTAATAAATATTGTGTCCTCACCGGGAATCAAACCCTGAGCTCCCGGATGAAAAGCCAGCGTTTTACGTACTACACCACATAATATAACAGATCACAGTGAAACCGGCAAGGCAATAGTTTCCGGTTTGGTCTGATGTACTGCTGAAACATCTTATAAATGACTCCACGGTGTGCCCCTTGCATTGATATATTTACTATAATATCAATGACTCCGTGGTCTAACTTTCACCACACTCGCAAAGTAGGGACTCTTTCAAGCCCCACTTATGTATCATATAAGAATAGCTGAAATGCTTGCACCGGATTTGGTACCCACACGCTATCTTTGCGTGGAAGCCTAAAGCCAAGAAGCTCGTCAGCGGATCCAACATAATTCGTTATCGGACCCGAAACCCCTCCCGCTTTTATGTGCGCATCTGGTGACAGTAAAGTTATTGTGGAAAATTAAGCGGCATGTTAGTTCTGGGCCTTAGCCTAGTCGCACATTGAAAATTGTCTGAGATAATAGTCATAAATCAAAACTGAGCGCAACATGCCACTTTCTAATGTGCATATAGCAAGGCCGTGTGAGTACAGTGACGTAACTAACTTAGCAAGCCAAAATATATGGCAAAATGCTACATTATACCTACGCTGCATATCAGGTGAAAATAGTTGCATGTGCCGCTAGATGTTTTTTTTTCAAACTAAAATATTTATTCCAGTAGTAAGGTCCATAATATAACGTGTGTTTTGTGAATAACGATGACGTATTCGATACCTTACAGATGAGATGAGTTTAGATGTGAGAGCTGGCTTGGGAAAATGAATAACTGATAATAATCATTGATTTCCTTTTGTAACTATTAATAATCATGTCCTTGTTTTTTCGTACAAGGTGGTTATTAGTATTTTTGAACAATCACAAACACCCAGGCTTTGAGATAAAAATCACATAAATATATTGCATCCTCACCGGGTTAGAACCCAGAGCTCCCAGATGGAAGGCAAGTACCTTACGCAATGCACCACGAGAGCCGCAATAATCATTGAATTATAGGTACATTGAATGATTTATAATTTTAAAAAAAAATCAAAAAATCGGTGTGTGTACTTATGTACGCGCGTTAGAAGTTATCTTCTTTAGCGTAACAAAACAAAAACAAAACTTTTGATAAACTAGATTCTTTGACAAGCTCTTAATTTCTTCTTGTTAAATTGCACACTCAAGAGAAAGGAACGCCGTTGGTTTATTTCTATACACTTTAACTTATATTACTAAATTATATAATGGTTTCTCGTTGTTTTTATTTTTAAAGTACCAAATGTCAATCTGACGTTTAATCGTTTGTTTACGTAAAGCATTACAAATTGACGACAATTATAAATTCGCTGCCTAGGCAACGGAACAATTCTAAACTATAATATTATACCGTATAATCGTCACGATTGCAGTATCATACTGTAGCGTAAAGGTAGTGCGTTCGGCTGATAACCGAACAATCAGTGGTTCGAATCCAATCAAGCGCGTTTCTTTTCGTGTGAAAAAATAAATTATGTGTTACATGTCACACGCCAAAAATACGCTCTGATCTGATTTCCCAAACGCGCTAAAAGAAGTATAACTTCAAAAAAAGTATAAAGCCGGTAAAAAATTACAGTATTTTTTAATTAATTATTATAACAATCGCTTTCTAGTCCCGCGCAGTAACCACAAATCCCCGCGAAGTGGCGGAACTCGTAATGCAAGTATCGGCTGAAAGATGTGTCAAAGAAGAAACTTTCACGTGCCAGATATATAAATGAAGTGTGTGGTGACAATATGTCATTGTCAACTTATAACGCTATCGAGGGTGGATCAAGAAATAATGTGGGGTGTCTTATTTTTCCGAAAAGTTGAGACGAGGAGGTCGTAATGATTATTCCGAAAGTTTTACTGCCAATGACAATGCTATTCACTTATAGATGTGTTATTTTATTTTACACACTGGTCACAAATACCCAGCGTAGACATTACACAAATGTGGAATAGAATAAAATAATTTTATCCATCAGAGAATTGTTACCGACACTACCTGATTTTACCACGTTTTTATTAGCTCGTATTCTTGTTTGTCCAGTACAATTTTTTTCTTGTTTGTCCAAGATTTGTAATGGACGATTGAAGATTTTTAACAAAGTTACCGACTAACTAGACATTTGAAACTTTTAGAATATATCAGAACACGATGACAATGCATTATTTCAATACTTTTAGCCATCTTTAAGTAGAATTGAATTCATTTTCATTTAATTCTGTTTTGAATGGATAGTTATTTCAGAAAAATCCTTAAAAAGTAAAATACTATTATTGGTTGCTAAGAAGGTGGTCCTAGCAACTAAATTATTAATATATACGTGCGTTACTATGGAAATCAAAATGACATTTCAGTATTCTATATTTTTGTTTGTTTGTTGCAAAATAGCAAAAAAATGATTTGTTTATAATTGCCTTATTTGTCCTAAATTATTAAAACATAGAATTGTCAAGTTTATACGATTCAACAGAAAATTTAAAAACGTGGTATATAAAAAGTTCTTTTTATCTTGTAATTATTTTACTTATTATGTTACTTTTCATCCCCAGTCTATTAATTAATGAAGAAGCAAAGATGTCATTTAGAGATTTTCTGTTATAGCAGAATTTGATTAAAACGGTATTTTATAATAATTAATAATTATTATTTATTAGTATATTGAAGAGAATTTTGCCATCTTTTAAGATAAAGGAAACGGGGTGGTTTGATGGCAGATAAAATTTATAGATTTCGCCATTACTTCTGCAGCAAACTTCGCGATATTGCTTAATTTATCGTGAATTTGCGAACACCGAACGATAAAACATAAAAGAGAGGAGACAGCAAAGATAATAATAATATCTAATATCTCTCTAATAGAGAGAAATAATTGTATCTAGTGCATATTTGAATTGCAGAATATTTTTATTTGGTTACCATTATACCAATAGGTAAAATAAATTCTAAAATTACGAGTAATGCAATGTGGAATAGAAACTTGCATATTAGGCATAACCACCGTCAATTGACATTTGTTGCCCAAGATAGACGTAGTTATTAAGGTTATATGTAAGTTGTACGTATCCAGTTCATCGTGGGACACTTATTCGTGCGCCGACGTATGTGAAACATGAGTTTGTATAACAGTTGAATATTTCACCGTGGAATACATTTGTACGTATCTTACAAAATGCGGCGATAGTTTGCAAATAGTACTGTTCCAATTAGATTTTAGGGTTAATCTAATTGGAACCTAACCTAACCTAACCTAACCTAGTAAAGACATCTCCACATGTTGTAGCATACGTAAAAATATACTCCACGGTGAAATGTTCAACGAAGAACTCGTCATTTGATTAAATGTTACACGAACTCATGTTTCACGTACTGCGGCGCACGAATAAGTGTCCTGCGGTGAACTGTTTACGTACAAATTTGCGGATACAAGTTATTGAACGACTCGATTTGAGTACCATTGATCAAGAAAGTTTCTGTTTTAGTAAAACTGTTGGTCAACTGCTGACTAAATATATTAAATTTGTATAATATAATCTGTTCAATTTGATAAAAATTAAAGATATAATGCGTCTATTGATAAAATAATAAATTGAAAAAATGCTATAACCATGGACATCTGATATACCAAATATGATTTTAATATTTAAGACTTTTAGTGTTGTTTTATCGTAATATAGTCTTGGGTTTCCACCGCGTGAAATTCTTTCTTCTTTCTTCGACGTTTCAAGCTCGTCGCAGAAACTATTATCAAGAGATATTATGTGTTATGCTGAAGTGTAGTGTAGGTATATGAATGCAAATGGTCGTTACGACTGACACATCACATTACTCTGAGCAAGTACAATTTTTTTTTGATGGCTTAAGCTAGTTAAGTCAAGTTTATATGATTCAACAGAAAATTTAAAAACGTTGTGTATAAAAAGTTCTTTTTATCTTGTAATTATTTATTTTAAACCTTCACCTAGTATCCTGGCCTAAATTATTGATATTAGATGTAATATTTTATCACCCTTTTTCGAAAACAATTTATTTAATACCTAAATCATTTTTGTATCAAGCAATTGAAATTTTATAAATCGTTTATTCAATTTTTATGTTTTAATTTACCTCAGTGCCTAGTTACAAGTGTTGGACTGTATTTTGCCCAAAAATCGGTTGCCATATTTTTGTGAAAAGAGGAAAGCAAAATTCTGATAATCGAACGAAAAGATGTTTCTCAAAGACAGTGGTTAATAATCTTTTTTCAATAATTAACTGTTTTCGTTATATAGACATATTATAATAATTATCTACTACATAAAAACGACATTTGAAAAATATACGACGCCCGACGGGATTTGAACCCATATTTTCAATGGTTTTGCGGCAATATGCATTAATGAAGCTTTAGGCCAAAATGCTTGTATTTTTTTCAAATGTGATTTTCTTCTTGTAGCTAGCTTCTTGTAGTCTAGTAGAGCCCTGAGGTGTTTTATATTTGTTTAATATATAGAATGTTATATTCTCAAATCTTGTGAATTATTAAATAAATTAGTGAATATAAATGATTATCATAATAATTATGGTAATATTTTTGATGGTACAATGGTGCCAGATTCTTATGACAGTGCAGACGACTCGTATAGGTGTTATCGTTACTTTCAAATGACACTAACACCGTTCCGAAGTGACTTTCACCTATTTATATTGTCATTTTTATTCCTATCTTTTGTATATACCAAGTTTTCCTTGACGTTACTCCATCCAAAAGACGCATATCCACGAGTAGAGTTGGGTATTTCCCGAGAAAATCTCAATGTCGAGATTCGGGATATCCAGAAAAAAATTCTCGAGAATTCTCGAGAAATTGGGGAAACTTATAAAAACCCTAAAATCTGTGTAAAACAGACAAATTCCCAAAAAATATGATTTTTTTTATTTATGTAAGAAGACAAACAAAATAGAAGTAGGAAAACAAAAATAATTTAAAACATTACTTATTAAAATAGAATTTCAAAAAACACAGACTGTCAATCGCTGCGTTTGACAATCGCGTACGCTTTTGAGACACAAAATTGCCTGATGTTGCCAAAATTGCGCTCATTTTGATTTGACGTTGGCTTTATTGTGTTATAAATCAGTCCTTAAATAATGTGTTTTCTGTCCACTTTTTCCATACGGAAAATCGTTTTTTTAATTTATATTTGATAATAAATAAATGTAAAAAATTCCATTCTCGAGATTCGGGATGGAAAATCCCGAAAATTTCTCGAAAATTCCCGTTGGAAAATTCCCGAAACCCAACTCTATTCACGAGACCTACTTCCTTCAACACGACTAGTAATGACTCTAGTGGTGTCCAAATTTTCTACACCGTGTAGAACAATTACGAAAATCAACTTTTTTGGAACTTGTGATGCTGCAATTTATTAGCTCTTTGATGACAAGTCTTCTTTCATTCATGGAGATTATAATTATTTGAAATATCTCGGGATAGAGATACTTGGAAGATGGTTGTAGAGTGGATTGGTATTCGAACTGTCAATCTTTCTCTGTTCAGATAGGTGCTCTTATCATTTTTAATCTATCGATTCATGCGACTTGATATAATTAACAACTACGTTATTTGTGGTCATTCAAATACGCGTAAATCAAGGACGCGTTTTTCAAAATATGCAACTGATACGTACTGGTTAAAACCAATAAAAAAATATAAAATTTAAGAAAAAGATGTGCATTTCTCTCAAACTGAGTGTAAAAAATATTACCTACCGAAAGCATAACAAAATTCCTGCATTAAAAATCGATTGTTATTTTTTTTACTCTACGTCACTAAATTTGTCACTGTTTGAAATTGATCAAACTAATGATTATTAAAAAAATTAAATCTGATTTTTTATTTTATTGCAATAAAATAAATTTTATTGCATATTAAAAGGGTGCCAGAAATCCAGGTCAAATTCTATATGGTAAGTAACAAAAAAATCATAAATCGTATAAAATTTTCGATAGTGCAGGGATAAAAGTATAATTAATATGCTCAGGCTTATGAAAAGAAATTAATTTTAATAGTTCCATTAAAAAATCTGCATAACACGTCATGCATTATCCAAATAGCTAAATGTTTTACTCCAATGTATGGTTGAATGGCACCAAAAAATGGTACTTCTTAAAACGCAACGCTGATCGAAAATGCATATTAAAAATGTACAGATTCGAAATATAATAAGTCTTATTGTGCTTATATATAAGGGTTGTTTTTATCGCTGTATCGAGTGGCGCTTATGTCATTTCGCAGGCGAATATAATAACTTCCGTTCGTAATTTGAAACGGAATAATATCAAATTTATCGCCACCCCCCTCCATCTTGTTTTTTCCCGCCCGTTTTCTTGTTTCACAGGAAAAGGCGTTTCATAAGTTCGAATTTCAAAAATATGTTCGCGAACGATATTCACAAATCGAGTCGTATATTTAAATAAAACCTAGTAATAGCATACAATACGGCGTTGATGATTCACGGATTTGTTTACACTGTGAATATGATTTTTGAAGTACTCGAACGTTGGAAAATTATTATTTAATGTTGCGTGTATTAAAATTTATTCCTTTCTTCGGATATTTCGTTTTATATTTTATGAGGTATCGGTTTGTACTCATTTTTCCTGTTTATAAGTTTCCCATAGCTGTGAGTGTTGCGGCGATGGAGGCTTTAGAGGGGAGAGTTTATAGATGCCACCGAGAGGATGGGAGAGAATTAAAATTGGTTTCGGGAATATTTTTGATGTTCCTATTGCGAATTTCTTACTTTGTATTATTTGATATCAACAAGGAATCGGGGGGACTGGGCCGAAAGAGACATCTGTTAATAAACAGCATTTATTTAACACATAAACGAATCGCAAAAAGATTATTCATCATCATAATATATTGTAGTAGAATATTATTATAAAATAATATAGTGTGATTAGAAATAACTTCTGAAAATTTCCTATATATAATTATCATATATTATTAAATATTTAACAATAATGAGAAAAGTGGCAATTTTGGCATGAAAAAATCAAATGATAATTTGGCCTTTTTATTACTACTTATATAATACTTATATAATTATCAACACCCACGGTCGCCGCGTAGCTTAAGACTTGGACTATCACGCCGTGGGTCCCAGGTTCGAATCCTGGGTCTGGCAAGTACACATTTTGTTTTTCAATTTGTATCTGTCAGGGTATGGACCTAATAGGTTGAGCAAGTGGCTGACATCCATTTCTCGTAAAAACAAAATCTGTTAATACAAAACTCTAGTCTGTGTAGGCCCATATAATCCTATTAAGATCGGACATAGTCGAAAGAAGAAAGAAGAATATAAAATTGAATCAATCGCTTTAGATGCTGTTAATTAACTAGTTAATATATTACGTAGTTAAATATTTGAATATAAGGTTAACTATGTTTTTAACGTTTTTTTTAATTTCATTGATAAATTATACATACTATAAATGTACGTATATTTAAAATGACGTGATTTAAAACAATCATTGAATTTTTTTTAAATATAAGTTGAAGAGTATTCAGATCCAGAAGATTTGTATGGTAGTCGGTTGCTAATTATATAATACTCATAATATGTATATTATACACGATTTGCCACATCATGTGTAGGTATATTAATCAGTGATTCCTTAAAAATACGATACATATATTATTATTATCTCATAATACAATAGGTTACCTACTTGACAAAACCATTCAATATATTCTATACAAAATATAATGTAGGAAGTAGTATCAAAAATGTATATTTTCACCAATCAATTCAGCCTACAGCTTTCTGATATGAGCTTTTTAACGTTCGTTTGTATATATTATATATGTTTTTTTTTTTAACAAAATTATTAGAGTTTTCAAAAAAATGTCTCATTATTACACATACTCCCCGCGATATTTTTTCAGTAAAAAGGAAATGGCTCGGAATGAGCGCTTCCCCTAGACTTGAACACGCGCCCTTGGTAAATCCTCCAGTACCAAGAGTTAGGGAGACTGGGGGCTGAGGAGACGAAGCCCCTACCTGCTTTGATACATGTATTAAGAAATGAAATATTCACTCATTGATATTATTATTATTGCCTATTATTGCGTTCGCTGAAACAATTTTAATAAACACGTTCTAGAACGTGCGCGTTCAATTTGAATTTGGAATATTTAATAACAATTGAATAATGTATCCATTGTAGAGTTAATTGGGTCTATATCTACTAATAAAAGAAAATATATTCTGATAAAAAACTAATGGATTGTCTTTATATCGGATATCTGTCCAATTGTTTGGTTTAAACACAAAAAAAAAACTAAAAAATCAATCTCGATAAAATTTGCTCAGCTTATAGATTATAATTATTGTCGTAAAAATAGTTTCATCTTTCAATATGTGTATGAGTCAGAGTATGGACCTAATAGGTTGACAAAGTGGCTGACATCCAAAGCAAAATATGTTAATACAAACCTCTACTCTGTGGATGCCCATATGATCCTATTAGGATCGGACATGGTCGGAAGAAGAAGAAACATACTATTGAAGTAATCATAAGATTATACGAGTATTATAATCTTCTTCAAAAACAACTTTACTGACAGTTTTGTAATGATGCTATTAATCTGAAACCTTTACAGACATATTCCTCATAATCAATTACTACATAGAAATTTACTATATATAAAGATATCGTATATTGATATCTTTGATATCTTCAAATAAATTCTTATTAATTGATATATCAAGATATATAAAAGCGTGCATTTAGAAATCTAGAATAATAAATGGTGAGGCACGAATAAAAAGCGCATACTTGGAAATCGAAAAAATTGTAATAATTGTGTATTTATTTCTTTATTGTTATTTACTAATACATGTCTACTTTTATTTGCATATTTCATGCCGACGAAGTCATGTCCGATCGGTAGTGTGTAATACTGCTAACTGTCAACTTTTATAAATTGTCTATTAAAAAAAAATTTGTTGTACTATATCCACGATGGCCGCGCGGCTTGATCGTTGGCCCTCAGGGTACTCAGAAATAATGGTAACTGAAATTCCTAACGGGTAAGGAGAAGCAGGATCTTGAGTAAGGAATAATACGGGATAAATTTAAGAATACGTTATACGTCGAATACTAACTGACATTTATGAATAAATGAAGATGCCAAAAGGTGAAACCCGGATCTCAAAAACGACTCAAATAGAATAAGACAAAACTTAAATCGGTTATAATTAAAATTCAAACCCATTCACTGCTGAACTTTTAATTAATATTTAATTGCCACATATAAATAACATGCTAATTATATATAATGGTCACCTAATGGAAAACGCACCAGTTGCGTTGGACGCAGCGAATAATATTATTATTTGTTTTTCACTAAATGATATTGGTAAAAAACGTCAGTTATTGCATTATTCGGAGACTATGATAATAATTAATAATAAATTCTCCATAAAATCGCGGAAGCTCCTCCGATTTTTGGCTGTAACATATGGGGGTCGGACGTGAATCTGTAGTTTAAAAAAATGCGTTTAATTATTGTATTAAGTAGTGAAATTACAAGCTCATCGCAAATTATCGCATCAAGCAAATCAGTGGCTATTTTTCAAAACTGAACATGTCCACTATTCACTCCTCAGAGATAAATGAACTTTTCAAATAAAAACACAGAGCGAAAACACGCACGCGACAAAAACCAAACTGTCAGATTGTATGACAACATACTTGGTCACGTGACTCAATACATTCCCGCCATTAGCTGAAAGTGACATGTCTCATTTCGAATGTCAACAACGTTGGACGTATCCCTATTTGAATGTCAACCTACTTTTTGAAACCTTTTTTCAATATGAAATTGGTGTTTTGTGGCTATTTTTGAAAGTGAACAAAGTGTGTATGAGGCAATGACATTAATATGGACGAAGCATCTGGGAAAAAAATGACACTCACTTTTTTGTCGGATCTGCCGAATGGCATAATCTGTTCTAGCGCCATTACAATAAATGTGATATTGCTATAAATTCTCGATGCTTTTTATCGGGTCTGCCGAATGGTTTGGTTTGAACGGGTTCACTCAAATGAACATTGATACTAGAAACACTGTTATAACGCCATTACAATAAAGGTGATATTGCTATAAATTCCCGATGCGTGATATCGCATAATGGAAATTGCGTGACGTCTACCTATTCATGTGCGAATATTGCTATGCACGAATTTACTTGCTAGCTAATGTATTGAGTACGTTGTCCATTAATAATGTCATTGGTATGAGGTTATAGAATGATATTCCAATAATAACTCATTTTCGACATATATGGAACATGTCCAGTTTTGAAAGTCAACAACTGAAATCTATACTGTCACGAGAAAAATAAACGAATATTTACCCCAGCCCAAAAATAATAATAAAAATTATTGATAACTTTCGATCTATAACACAAATTTGATTGCCTTGGCGAAATTCGGATGATTTTTCAACGAATGCTCACATGTATTAAGAATTACATTCAATAGGAAGGTAAATTATTTATAAATTTTCCAAAATTACTGAAATCATTGATTTGTTGACTCATTGACGATAATGAGTTGAAATTTATTTTTGTATGCCATATTAGGGATGTGCTCAGATGATTCGTATTATTTTCTATCAGAATCACACATCACGGAGTCGCAATCAATCCACTCGGATCACATCCTTCTCAATTTCATCTCCGAATAAAAATTCCTCCGACATCTTTATCGGAATAAATAAATCCGCGAGTTTTTCGCGGCTTTTTCTTTTGTGAAAGAGAATTTTGGATGTGGTGGCGGGGAAAAAGGGAGGCTGGGGCCGATCACGTCTGCCTGTGAAATGAAACGTCTCTTTACAACGTGTTAACATTAGAGTTTTGCCGAAGAAATAAATATTGTTCAGACGGGGAGCGTGGGGTGTGCAAGTTGATATGTTACGAGCAGGTGTGTAGCTGGATTTATTTTCTGAAAATTATAAAAAGTATAATAAACTCGTTTTAATCAATGAATTTACCATGAATATGTAGCCTAGATTTTTGCATGGCTGCCCAACGACATATTTTTTTCAATAAAATGTAGAATCTCACGTCCTTGCAAATATACGTCACCATGCTAGATCAATTTATTATTATCAATATTTTAAATATTCAACTCTTTTTATTACAAAACATTTTTTTAATACAGTAAAAACTACATTCGGTAATTAATATAAATACCTATACAACAAATTTGCTGATCGGAATCATTTAAGAGCATACTCCAGTAAAACGGCAAATAATTTTCAGCAATAAGTGGAACGTAATTTCACCCGCGTTGCCATTCGGAGAGCGATAGTCGACCTATGAGCACGTCAATTTGTTTTGTGATGGCGTCGGAGGAATTAATTCTGAAATCGTGTAAAGATTACGAGAAATCATTACGTATTTACTCGAAAAACAAAACATGTCAATGAATATATTATTATTATTACTTAAATAACCATAAACATAACATTAAATGGACGCATGTTGAATTTTTATGACAAATTTTGTCTTATTCGTCACGCGTCGTTTTCATAATCTGCTTGTCGTGTAGTCACGATCGTTTTAGATCATGCCTCAGCTGAAGTATAGCCTTAAGGATGCGTACTCGACAGAGACGGAGCCTACATAATTGAGAGTGAAGATGAACAAATGTTACTAACGATAATGATTAAATTAGCTTCAAAAAGTTTTGCACTGGGCGTAATTTTTGTCAAATTAAAAATGTGTTATGCATAATATGTTGAAATTGCAACCATTTTAACACAAGTTTAGATTCAGTCAATCAGTAAATTTCATTTTTTATCAAGAGTTATAAGCAAGTGTTCATATCCGCTATATTTCAATGCGCTAGTGAGCATAATAATATTTGTAACGCTACCGATTCAATTACACTAGAATCGTTGTGGAATCATTACCACACGCACCTAAAAACCACTTTGCATACTAGTTATTAATTATTTTTGAAGTTTTATCTAAGTTATTTTACCAGGGAGCATTAGAAGATATCAATATTGGTTTAACATACATAATTTGAAAAAACTTCTGAGAAATATAATATAACCAATAGAAAAAATATGACACTCAGCAGGATTCAAACCTGTGCTCCTAGGGATTCGCACCCATGTTTCCTGGCCACTAAACGTGTCCTATCAAAGTTAGCTAATGGTTTTTGCAAAACGATTTGAAGCGTTTTCTAAATGGCAATACTTTTTGGCAATCGGCTTTTGTATAATATTTTTTTGTATAATAAATATTACTTCAATTTTTAACCGGTGTCAGGGTACCTCCGAATTTCCAAAACGTACTTGCACTTGATAATAATTTAATAAAATATACCTTTTATATTGGTTTAGTGACCATATTTTTTATTATAATCGACTAAAGACAGACAGAAATTACAAATCAAAAAATATACTTTGTGCTTATGAAAATATTCAAAATACTGATCAAAAGGCACTTAAAGGCACAAACAAATGCATGTATTTTTAAGATTATGTTAGCAATACAGCCCTGAAAGCACTAAGATTGAGTCAGTACGTGACATCGGTAGCGGCTCAGCCACATACGCGCAAATTGAGAAGTCGCATCAAATCCAATTTATGTAAATTCGACTCGATTTGCCCCACTCTCCCCTAGCCTCGAGACACTTTCGCCTTTTGGTGTTCACGATTGCCTTTTCTTTGTTTGTTCTTTTATTTTGTTATGTCTTGTGTGTGGTGAGGCTTTTAGGCACTTATTCTTCGAATGCAATTTTTGGGGACATCCCTATTCCCTGTACTGGAAGCTATTATTTAAATTTTATGTGTATTATTATTAATAAGACAGTGATTTTTACCAATTAAGTTTTTTACTAACACTTCAACTATTCATAATTTGTTTGTTGTATTTTTTATTGTTGACCCTTGACTTGATAGATAGGTAATGGAGTTTTTATGTAATTTATTGTATTAAGTTATTATTTAAGCTAGATTTAAAGAGTGTTCGTTGTCAGTGTGTGTTTACCTTTAATGAGTGTACACAGCGCCCGAAGATGCCGAAATTCGAAACCCGGGTCACAAAAAACGACTCAATTGGAATAGTACAAGACTTAAATCCATTAGAATTTAAATTCAAATTAAATCAAGTACCTTCGGTCGATATTATTAATATTATACATTATTATTATCATCTTAGATTTCTTAGAACTGTATTAGAAAATTCTAAGAATAAGGTATTAATTACAGTGTCTAAGGGTGGAGGTAGGCTGTTAAGATCCGACAAAAATAGTGTATACCATGCGTTTTGAATTGCAGATATATTTGTCGATGTCGACGAATTGAAAGGTGCCCTGGTGGTGGGTAGAACGGAAGACCTTGGCAAAATTGGACTGAACACTTGATAGGCGGATCCTCTTCTAGATGAGATTATTTGATAGCACCATAAAGATTGATTTATTTTTTATTAACTAAATATTATAATGTTTGTAAATAGGTTAAATTTATAATTGTATATATTATCATGTTTCTTTAATATTTACATATACACATGCTATCTTTTCTACTTTCTTGTTATATTAGTTGTTATTTGTAATTCAGATATTTTTATAATTTTGTATTTATTATGTATTATTGCGCATTGGCCAATCGCTGTAATGCCGTAATACTCTTTTTATAAATAAATGAGAAAAAGAGATATGACAGCGAGTCACAGTTAAAGCCTCGGTTAAATCACAAATAAAATTACTACAATGTGTAGATAGTGTTTTTTAGTTTTCATAATTCGATTAAACCCTGCTTAATCCAATCAATAATAGATAAAAGTAAAAAAATATTCGTTAATCTTTAAATTATCTAAAATTATACCTTTAAACCGTACATAATTTAAGATATTTTATAGATAGAAAAATATTTTTTATCTATGATGGTTTGGTGAAGTAGGGCTAATGAATTAAAAAATATAACCATTACTATCTGTTATTTGTATTCTTAATTCAACAAAATAATATGACTGAACATGTTTTTTTTGTAGAATCGCCCGTATCATAAATAAACTATTATAGTATGTAATATATGTAATATATATGTAATAATATATGTTATATATAAATATATAATTTATATACTAATGTAAATTGTAGTCTTGGTTCAATAAAAACAAATACGTATGGCTATCAAAGTTTAATGTGCACTATTTATATCGGATCTTAACAGCCCACCTCCACCCTTCACTATTGCAATATGGATATTCAGAAGATAAAGTACTTATCATTACTTTTGTATTTTCTGGTTATGTCGGTTTATTTTTACAAGAAATTTTGTATCACAATACATACTTATATCAATAGAAATTCAATAAAGTTGTATATTTTTTAATTAATTGTGGTCTCACGCGGTGTAATGTGTCCGACAACCACTTGCTGCCAAATCGTTTCAAAATACAATTCAATGATACAGCAAAACATCTGTAATATCATTTTCCCTCCAAAAACATCCAATCCACTTTGCGGTTTGAAAAAAGAACGCCAGTAAAAGAGATCGCGCCACTGACAGTGGAGGGGAGTGAAAATGGGGCGTAGGGGGTGCGTATCAAAACGGATTTGTCAGACGACCAATTGACATTTCAGATGCGATCAGACGCGACGTCATGTTGTTTGCGAGGGAATTCGTGCACCACGGACTGATACAATGAGAAAAGTAGGAATATTTTAGATCTGTTGATATTTTTTTTTTTTTTTGAAAAAAAATTGACTTATAAACGCTTGCCTCAAGTACCTACATTCGATATTTTCTAACAAATTAAAAAATATTTTATTTTAACTACCCTGACTCAAATCATGCTTTATTCAGATACTCATTAGTGTAGGTACACTAAATAATAATATGTATATTTTCCCTTATTTTACTTACTCCCTACAATAGCTGTTTGATGTTTTTGCTTATATTTGTATAGATATATATATATATATATTTCAACCATGTCCGATCCTAATATGATCATATGGGCCTCCACAGAGTATAGATTTGTATTAACAGAGTTTGTTTTTTACGAGAAATGGATGTCAGCCACTTGCTCAACCTACTAGGTCCATACTCTGACTCATATACAAATTGAAAAACAATATGTGTACTTGCCAGACACAGGATTCAAACCTAGGACCCACGGCGTGATAGTCCAACGCTTAAACCGCACGGCCACCGTGGGCGTTTATAGAGATATATATATTTTAATAATATTATTTTTAATACTTACCTGAATTCATAAAAATTGAAAATTATCCATTTTGAGCGTAGATACTTGAAATTTGTAATTATAATCTTGTAGATTTTAGCTTTATTATTGTTTTGAGGTTTTTTGGCATCTTCAAACTCAAATTAATTCTTTTATATATATAGCGAACTTTACAAGTTTAATCTGAAACGGTCACAACACAACATTTAAAAACAAAGGCATAAATCGAAGGCTTAGTGTCAAACAACACTATCTACAAAAGTGCAACTTTACAGGAGAGCCAAAAATCATTATTTTAGATTCTTGTAACTCAACAAGGTTAATGTTTATTTAAAACCTAATGTTATTATTTTATAATTTATTGTGTATTGCACATTTATCTTGCTTATGATGATGTTAAAATTTATAGGGATAGTTTTTAAAAAATATGAAAACAAGGGTAACGTATGTAGTTAGCGTTAAACTTTACTGACGATTTTATAAGAAATTAGAAAAGATTGACATAACGTTGTTTGACTATCATGTAGCCGTAAATGTAAAATAACGTTATCTAAAAAATAAAAAAAACACTTTTTTGTAGATAACGTTGTCTGACTTTAAGCACTCGAAATGCAACATTAGATAAACAGTATAAAGAGTAAGGTAATACAAAAAATATTGATACATGGAAGTATTATAACCGAACGATTGTTTATTACCTATTTTAAGAATTTATCAAACAATGCCTCCTATACTCATCCTCAAGTAGATTGAATATATCGACATCCAAATCGACTTGGTTATTGCCTTCCCAATTGGCAACCAATGACAGGCAATTTGCACACTAAGACTTTCCGTTTAAATTAGATTAATAAATGTATTAACAGCGGGTATCTATTTAAATTCCATAAATACAAGTCACTTTGGATTCTTAATTTATTCCTTTTTTAATGTTTTAATAGAATATAGATACATGCGACAAATAACTATATTTCATGTTAGTGTACAATGTACATTAACCATTCTGAAGGCCAATTCTTGAATGAAGCAGTATTACCGGTTGCACAACCTAAGCGCAAACCTACTACAACGAAGAATATTAAAAGTCGACCGGTGGTGTCGAGTACAGTATGCAATTTAACTATACACGCTTTGCCGGTAGAGGCGCTAGTAACTCTCCATTTTACTTTGACATATTATTAAACGTCAAAAATTTGTACGTAGTGAGCAGGCTGTTATTCTATTTTTTCTATCTTTTACACAACTATTACCGCTGAAAGTATTAGTTTGTGTTTAAATTCTCACTTAAATATTTATTGTGATTTTGTAATACAGAAACACACATGTTTGTTTTCAAAATACAACGGAAATTCCGTGTTGTAATATTGTTATATTGGAGACGTAACTAGCCTGTTTAAAGATTAATTGGCTACGTAATTCAATAATGAATGATTTAATCATGCAACGTTAACGGTAAGTACTGATTAAATATGAAGTCATTACCAAAATGGATAAAAATGTTATTTAATTTCCATGAAATTCACAAACAGTTCGTTTTGGCATGTTTACTTTCTATCTTACTCTAACGCATGGATATAAGGTATAAGCATGCTGAATGCTTTCTCACTCGCACGTATGCATTTCGTTCGAAGCTATATAAACTCAATATCTCCTGTAAAACTAAAAATTTTACATGCTTCATCAAAGCGGTGTTTTTTACTGCTTCATTAAAGAATTGGCCTCCTGTTGATATGTACATCGTGCCTGAAGATGCCGAAATGCGAAACCAGATTTGCAAAAGATTACTTAAATGAAAAAAATATATATAGAATATACTTAAATCAATAAAAATTCAAATTACATCAAGTCGATAGAATATGTTTATAGCAAATTTTGTTCTTTAACTTATTTTTTCATATAAAAATAAATAATATAAAATCATTATTAAGTAAGTAGTTTGTATTATATTTATGGACACCGTAGATTTATCCGTTTTTAAATAAGTATTTATAACTTCTGAATAATTTATATTGTACGTTAACATTTTTTTTCATTCAAATAAAAATTCACAAGATTTAGCAATGTAATATTCTAATTATTGAACAAAAATAATTTTCAAAATACTTCTGAGAAAATACATTACAACCAATAGAGAAATAAAAATTGAAAAAAGTAAGACACCCCGCAGGAATCGAACCTAAATTTCTTGGATATCGCGCCCACGCACATAGACCACTATGCTAAATAAGTCATAATTAATTGCGACAAATTTTCACTAATGGTTTTCAATACTCGCTGAAGCGTGTGCATGTGCGTGGGCGCGATACCCGAGAGATACAGGTTCTATTCCTGCAAAACGTCTTAGGTACTTTTTTCAAAAAGATTTTTTCTATAGTTATAATATATTATCTGCACCTCAGAGGCAGACGGATGCAAATCAAAATACCCAATTGTTCAGGAGAGCCAAAAAACAATTTTTATTTTAAACGAATACTCATAACTTCTAAGAAAATATACATAGAATGATCATTATTTTTTTTATTCTAATTCAATTAAAGTGCTTCTGGAATATTATGTAAGAAAGGAATAAATATAATTCAATTTTATATCTAAAAAAAATAAAATAAAAAACGTAGTGTGAATTTGCATCCTTCTGCCTCTAAAGATATTTTGTTAATGTGGATTTGTATCTTATTTACCTAGCCAAAATAAAACAATTTATAAGTTAAAAAAAATTATAGGTATAAATATAACAAAGCATAACACATTTTTTTTAAAATTTTTATTATGTCATCATCATCACCAGCCTGAATCTATTCACTGCTGGATGAAGGCCTCGCTAATCTCCAAGCGATTCCACTTCTCTCGTTCCTGTGCATTGCGTTGCCAAGTTTTTCCGCAGAACTTTATCATTTCATCGATCCAGCGGCCTCTAGGTCTACCTTGCGGATGTTTTTTACCTCTTGGATATACGAGGGTGGGTCAATAATTCCTTAGAAAAAAGCATTAAAACAGTTTTTATTTTTGTATTTTTTTTTTATTTCTCAACGTAATCTCCTTGGAGCGCAATACACTTGGTTAGACGTTTCTCAATTTTTTTTAAACCGTCAGAAAAATAAGTTTTCGGAAGGTCCTCAAAATAAGCATTTGTCCGATCGATGACTTCTTCATTTGAAAAAAAACGTTGTCCACTTAGCCATTTTTTTAAGTTGGGGAAAAGGAAAAAGTCACTGGGGCTAAATCTGGCGAATACGGTGGGTGGTCGACCAATTCGAACTTCAATTCTTCAATTTTAGCCATTGATCGTAAACATGTGTGAACACGGGCATTGTCCTGATGAAATAGGATTTTTTTCCTGTATAAATGAGGCCGTTTTTCTTCAATTTTGTTTTTTAGCTGGTCCAATAAAGATGCATAATAATCCCCTGTTATTTTTTTTCCTTTTCCAAATAGTCAACGAAAATAATTTCACGTGCATCCCAAAATACAGTAGCCATAACCTTACCAGCTGATTTTACTGTTTTCGCCTTCTTTGGACATGGTTTGCCTTCGCAATCCACTGCTTTGACTGTTCTTTCGTCTCGGGAGTATAGTGTGTATCCATGTTTCATCTACAGTCACAAAGCGACGAAAAAATTCATCCGGATTGCGTTGCATGAGCGACAACAGGGCTTTAGTGGCCACCACCCTATTGCGTTTATTGTCGACTGTGAGCAAACGCGGCACCCATCTTGCAGAAATATTTTCATGCCCAATTTGTCATGTAAAATAGAAATGACGCTACCTTTTGAGATCCCTGTAACCTCAATTATCTCACTCAACTTTAATCTTTGGTCACTTAACACCATATCGTGGATTTTATTGATCATTTCTGGTGTAGTCACCTCTACAGGACGTCCTGAGCGTGGTTCATCCGTTGTTGATGTACGACCACGTTTAAATTCATTTAACCAGTTATAAATAGTTGCAAGTGAAGGAGCAGATATGCCGTGAACTAAATCCAACTCATTTTTTATTTCCTTTGTTGTTAACCCTTTTATATTAAAATGTTTAATAACAACTCTAAACTCAATTTTCTCCATTTTCCATCTTTCCATTTTCCACAAGCAAATTTTTTTTTAAATGTACGAGAAACACACAACAACCCGACCAATCTGATTGAAACTTCGCAGCATACTGAATCGGTAGTGCTGCTGCATGAAAACAAACCGCTTACAGTACTAGTCGCGCCACCTGTCGGCTTTTCTAAGGACTTATTGACAAACCCTCGTACCACTGGATGACTAAATTTGTCCAACGATTGTCCTTTCTTCGAGCTATGTTCCAGCCCATTTCCATTTGAGGTTTTTAGCAAACTCTATCACATCATTAATCCTTGTCTGTTCCTTTATCCACTCATTCCTTTTTTTGTCCTTTTGCGTTATGTCCAGCATGCACCTTTCCATACCACGTTGTGCTACTCTAAGTTTCTGGATCTCTTTTTTACTTAGGCTCAATGTTTCTCACGCATGTGGTTACGGGAAGTACACACTGGTTGAACACTTTGCACTTTAGGCATTTTCGAAGAAATTATTCAGGCGGCCAAAAGCACTCCAGCCTAGCTTTACTCTGCGAACAATTGCATTAAATATACATCCATCTATAGATACTTATTGTGCCATATAGATGTATTTTTTCACCTGTTCGAGCTGAATGCCATTGATGAGGATCTCTTTTTGGCCCGCAAAGCAGTTTAACATGACTTTATTCTTTGATACATTTATTTTCAAGCCTACTTTGTTGCTTACTCCAGCGAATTACTGCATTCTGCTTTGGAGGCCTTCTGAGTCTTGCAAACTACTATTTATTGTTATCCGCAAAGCGTAGATGACTCACGTATTCTCCATTTATGGGGACCCGTGTCATTCCAGTCATGTTGTCTAAATAAGCCTTCAAATGTAGCTGTAATTAGTTTAGGTGAGATTGTATCACCTTGTCGGACTCCTTTGCTGATAGAAAATGCGCGATGGTTTATAGAGATGTTGTTGCGCTACTGTATATATTATTGAAAATATTTATATAGCGCCCGGGGATTCCTCGATTACTGAGTGCATCGAGTATTGAAAATTTCTTTATGTAATTGAACGCTTTCTCATAGTCTATAAAACCCATGGATAGCGGCAGCTTGTATTCCTGTTACCGCTCTGATTTCTCTGATGACTTGGATAATATGGTCCATAGTGCTGTATCCTCCTCTAAAGCTCGTTCTCCTGGCTGGTTCTCGTCTAGTACATATTGCAGACGGTTTGAGAGAATTGTATCTTAGTGGATTATTGGATTTGCATCCTTCTGCCTCTAAGGTAGGTATGGCACTTGCATCTTTATTCTATGCATATCTTGGACTAGGACTTTCATCTCTCTGCCACTAATAGATAAAGCCTTTAGCATGACGATTCTTAAAAAAAACACATTTTCCCCAAAAACGGAGTTTCATCCGTCTGCCTCTGAGGTACAGATATTTTCTCGGAAGTGTTTTCAAAATTATGTATGTTTTATATTGTACGTATGTACATACTTAATCGTTCATTGCTTTAGTTTGAAGCAGACTTGAGAGTGGGTCTATTGTTTGGGCACCGCATCAGTTGAAGTATGGCCTTATGGTGGAGAGGGTACAGAAGAAATTCTTGAGACTCCTTTACTTGACGTCGCTATAGGATTTGTTTCCCGAATATCCATTTTTGTCGAAATCGACATTTTAATGCAGTTCAATTTCCTTTATTGAACTCTACCGAAATCATTTATAAAAACAATATATTTTTGTCTAGGAACAGAGATATTTTTTTAAAAAACCTGAATACGCCATGTTAAGTTACAATTACTCCGTGGTATTCTCCCGAATGTCCAACTATTCGTACCTGAATATCCAAGTTAATTTCGGTCGAAATATATCTCTGGCTGAGTGTTTATTTCCCGAATATGACTTTAGCTAATCAAACCGCGCTTACGCCGTGCATCTCGCTCCCACATTCACGCTGTCTAGCTCTAAAACAATTACGCCCACTTTCATATTTTCGGCCGTCCGGAGACTTCTTTCAAATTTTGTCTTATTGATATTGTTTTTAACGTTACTATTGTTTTAATAGTGAATTCATCAAATTTGAAGAGATCATTCATAGCTGATACATCACTAGTTCGCCCTGAACTTACAGTAGAGTTGTGGAAGTGAGTATTTTAACCTAAATAACTACATTTTGTTTTGATAAATGACACAAAATCCCAACGGTTATATGAATTCTACAGTATGACCCGGCAACTACTATGACGTAAAATATAATTATTATTTCAAATTATTATTAATCAAACATTGTTTGTCTTATTTTACTTTTAATCTAGGTATTTCTATGAAAATAAAGGCGATGCTATTATTTATTTTTGAATGTGCTGATAGTTAATTTAATTTAATATGTATGTTAGTAACTATTTATTTGGTGGATATTATATACTTAGGATATTGGTACCTACCTAATATTAGCAGCCAATGGTAATTAATTTATACATGCTATTATTTTGTGTTGTTATTCCTTACAATAGTAAATATATAATATTTATTTGGTGGTTTGTAATAAGTTTAACTGTCAATTATAGAAATATATAGATATAATAATATATAGATATATATAAATAGATTTTTTTTTTTTGGAAAAAGTATTAATATAAAATTGTTAGCAAGTACGAGTAAGTACCATCATAAAATATTAGAGAAATGACCGTGACGTCGGTTAGTAATTGAAGTAGTAGATACCTTATAATATATTTTCTCAGAAGTGATTTAAAAAATTTATGTAAGTATGTTCAATTATTAGAATGGTACATTCTTAAATCTTGTGAATTATTCGTTCAATAAAAAATAGTTAATTACTTAACAACTATTTTATTACTTAATCCGAAAAAAACCGAAAAAGCGATTGCCGCATGTTAATATTACATACGAACTTGGGTAATTACGATCATAGTAGAGGTAATTATTAACAATTATCGTGTTAATAAATATAACGTTTGAGGCGCGTACTTTTTGACCACTCAGTAATCTGTGGGCCGTGCAACAATACGCTACGGTCTTAAATCCCGAACGTCCATGTTTTGTCCCGAATATCCATTATTCTGAGAGAGCGCTTAAAATTTCCCGAATATCCACAGTGAGTACTTGTAAATAAAACGCATTTTCTGTGCAT
The DNA here is from genome assembly GCA_022495005.1 of Rhyacophila brunnea. Taxonomy (NCBI): domain Eukaryota; kingdom Metazoa; phylum Arthropoda; class Insecta; order Trichoptera; family Rhyacophilidae; genus Rhyacophila; species Rhyacophila brunnea. The sequence continues at coordinate 743,715 of JAGYXB010000010.1, forward strand.
TTAATGATTTATACCAGTACGTTATTCTTGGAATCTATTCTTAGATAATGTTGCAATCATACAGTGTAGAAAGAATGATTGATACATCTACTGATATTGAAATATACGACAATGAAATTTGTTTTTCGTCTCCTGTAAAATTGACATTTGGTCTATTCGGGAAACAAATCCTATAGCGACGTTGAGGCTGTATGGATACTATCCGTGGCTTTATCCAACTGACTTTCTTTTAGGCATGCTTACATACTGCAGTCTGCAATTTAGAAGAAATCTTTATTCAGCTACGTATTTTTTTCGACTTATACGGGGTATAAATGAGAACTCTGCCATTCTGGGCAGTGTTGACCTGTGTGTCCCTGATAACTATCTTAGAAATAGATACCATCAGTTGTTTATTCTCCTAAGGTGCAGAACCAATCTGCCACTGGTAATTCCGTTGTTTATAAAACGTTGTTTTATAAATTCTTAAAATAGGGTCTTCTTAACTCATCCGGTGTACTTCCTTGTATCTATCTAATTTATCTACTGATCTATCTCTTTTTTATGTACTACTGTTTTATAAATCTTTATTTCTAAATGTCATGTTGTGAACGTCTTAAACTTATAATTTGTAATGTCCACAATATCTTAAAAAATAAATAAATTGAATAAATTAATAACACAATAAATTTTTGTTTTCCTAAGTATAAAAAAAGCTCACCCAATATTCAGCTACATATATGCCCCTTTTCGTATCGTGTTTACATATGTCACATTCGTTTTCCGCCCACTGTATCTAAATTGCAAGGAAGGATGTTGATTTGATAAGAGAAAAAATAGCTAAATCGCACGGCAAAGTAGCAATTTCCATAAAAAATAGCTATCGCAGTCGATTGGGGGTATTGTGGAAATCGCTTTCCAAAAAAATGGGGGACCTGATAATAGCGCACTTCAATCGCTCTAAATTGCCACATAGAAATTTCTACGCAGATTGCGTATTGATAGAATGAATGGACGTTTTGTGTATCTGTAATTTGAATTAGTTTTGTTCTGAATAATATTGTCTACTTATTCAATTCAAATTTTATAATATTTATATTGGATTAATGTAGTAATTATGAAAAGAGAAAAATGATCGCTGGAAAATTAAGACCAATAAACGTTACAAAAATTACAAAATAAAAAGATCTTTTTATATACAACGTTTTTAAATTTTCTGTTGAATCATATAAACTTGACTTGACTAGCTTAAACAATCAAAAAAATTTGTACTTGATAGAAATAATACTGAAATGTCATTGATTTCCATAGTAACGCACGTATATATTAATATTAATAATTTAGTTGTTAGGACCCACTAAGCAACCAAAAATAGTCAATAGTCAATTGTTATAAATACGTTTAAAAATTAATAAATGTAAAAAATCTTAACACCACTGCACAGTGATGTACCGAAATATGACTATATTCTAAGTAAGAGGTTTAAAAGAATACTATTGTATGTAATAAAAATACTTTATGCTATCATCAAATGTTTAAAATAAATATAAAGGATAATAAGGCTTCAAAATTATATAAATAGATTATCTACAACAATGAAGGTATGTCCAGGATCATGCTTTGAAAATAGAAAAAAGCTCCATTTTGACCCACGCTGAGCACGTCCGCCATTAAGGAGGCTGCCAAACGTGTCATACAATATTTAAAAAAAATACAAATCATTCATCCTTTGAAGAAAAGAAAATGTTTTTAACTTTTATGTTTTTAACTACTAGATATTGGCAAGTGCAAGTACGTTAAATATTAAATACTATAACTCGGTCAGTGCTAAAGACACGCCTGGCATAGTATTGTATCGTATGTTGTATTGTATAAGTATTGAACGCACATCCATAAGATAACAATAAGAATATTTATATATAGTCCATTGTTTATTCAGATCCAACAGCTATTATCCATGTGTCATTTTCGTATCAGAAAGCCATGGCGCGATTTTTCAGACCTTTTTTTGTAAAAAAAATCACAGATTCGACGATGATATCGGTCCCAGGGCGGACTTTGAAAAGTTTGTATCTCCTTATTCAGAAGTTGTACGAATTGAAGGCCGCGGGCCATCGGTTGAATGTCACTTGGTGTATGCAACTACGTTATACTGTAGTCACTGACTCATTTAATTTAAATATTATTTACTTTCAAAACTAATCAATAATCATACATACTAGCTGTAGTTACGTAAGGCTGTGTTTTGTCACTAACGGATATTGTTTTGTAATTATTTTGGCGAACTTAATGCAGGATTTTAAGCATTTTCGGTATATATAACATCGTCATTTAACAGGTAACAGTCGAACCCATAAATGCGTATTTTTTTTAGTTATACTTAATAAATATTTTGTCATTCCAATAGATATTTTAACAATGGAAAAAAATATTTTAAAAAAACCATTCCAAACGTCATTTTCATATAAATGATACATTAGGTCTTAAAAGTATATTTCGTGAAAATATACATTTATAATAAATTAAAGTGGATACCTACCGTCTCTGATGGAAATATATTTTTTCTTTGCTGTAATTAGTATTAGCATAGGTGAATAATGTTGATTTATTCAGACAAAAACGTGTAAAATCGAAATTTTGCACATATAAAATTGAAACTAACATAATTCGCATCCAGTGTCAAAAGACGTTTTTAAAATGTATTATTAAAAAATATCATTAGTCAAAGACTAATAGGACTTGCTTCTAAAAAGTAAATGTCACTAAAAGTACAGAATTAAAATACAATCTGTAGCATGACCTTAAAACTCATAGAATTAATTAAAGTTCATAGAAGTAATATCTAGTGAAACAAATAATAATAAAAAATAAAAAAAGAGAATTGACGCCACTGAGTTGTGCGAATGAAAAACGACATGTTTAACACAATACACCCACTTTTATGCTACAGCCTAAAGTCGTAAAAAATCAGCTTATGTTTTAAAAAAAATATAATTTTGAAGATCTTTCTGATAATAAAATTAAAACTCCAAAAATAGCTGTCTCAAAGATGATAGAATTAACCCATTGTGCCCAATCGGCGCCAATTTGGCGCCGGTGTTACAGGATGCAGGACATGATGAAAATTAAGAAATATTTGATTTATAAAATCTATTTTTATTTAAATTTATTAAAATAATGATCAGTTCGATAAGTATGAGGTGTTGGAGACAGTAATAAACATGAAATGATCCTCCATCTTCTAAGCATCTTGAAGAGTATTATATTTAGCTCGAGTTTTAGTATATGTTCCTTTTATTATTTACTTTTAACACGGACTTTTTATCTAAGTATGTCATTTTGTATAAAAAAAGCTAAAAAAAACCAAAAAACTATATTTGACACGTTTATTTCATTCCACTTATACACAAAGTTTACTTAAAATGTAAGTACTTAATAGAAAAATTCAAAACCTATAAATATTTTTAAAGATTTATTTGAATTGAATGAATAATACATGACATATATCAATTTTAGTAAGCAGTGTGCCTTTTTAAGTGATCCTGAAAAAATAATTCTGTCTGCAATGGGTTAACGAAAAATTTGGTTTTTAAAACCATAATTTTTAAGTTATACCACGTGAACGCTAATTAAATTACTTACCATGTTCAAGTTCACTACATTTTGTCCCTCAGAATATCATATAATGCATAATAATAATTTCTTCATTTACGTACAATTTGACGCACTGTGAATGTTAACCAATGATTGCGGAAACGGAAGCAATTCTGATATTTGAAAACAGAACGTATATGCGAAAAAATATTGCTTGCGTCTCATAGAAAATGATACCCCACATATCAAAACTAAATCCGGGACTACATATTTTAATCCACACCTACAATGAAGGATTTAGTCTAATACGAAAAGGATAATTATTATTTAATGATAAAATTTTTGGATACTAATATACAGGAAGAAAGATTTTTGGTCTGAACAATCGACTCTGTAATATGAAACGATTAGGTAAAATTTAATTTGGTGCCTTTTTATGTCGCACTCAGATAGCCTTGTCGCATATTTTCTATATACTCAGAGACTTAAAATTTTATACACAGGTACTAACACTATATTCTAGCAAAATTTGGGGGCGGTCCAGTACTCCAGATACGTATATTCATATAACGTTCCTCAAAATACAATATTAACGATTCTATTAATACTATCGACCAAAGGTACTTGATACCATACCTAACCGATAAATGGTACATGTTCAAACACGCGCGTTAACATCATTTTACTCCCTGCTTCAATTATAGTTTGTCAATTTATGGCTACGGCCGTATGTTGTAGCTTAACCACTGGGGAATGCCAAAAGAAATGGCGAATTTCAAAAAAACACTACCTTATTCTTAGGTCAATAATTATTATAAAGCAATCATTATTCATAGGATGTTTATCACACTTGAATGGTCAAAAACATAGCTTATAATAAGTATCTTTAGAATTATCTTGAAATGTGTGAATCTTGCCCATTTTTTGAATAATAAAATGCCTAATTCTTGTCAAATTTGAGATCACAGAGATTATCAATATATTTTTTTATCGTAAATATTTCACTAATACCAATAATGTAGACATAAATTATACTGATGGTTTTATAAATGCATTTAAAAATTAATAAATGTAAAAAATCTTAACACCACTGCACATTTATGTACTGAAATATGACTATATTCTAAAACATTAGAGTGAGAGGTTTAAAAGAATACTATTTTATGTAATAAAAATACTTTATGCAGTCATCAGATGTTTAAAATAAATATAAAGGATAATAAGGCTTCAAAATTATATAAATAGATTATCTACAACGTTTAAGGAATGTCCAGAATCATGATTGAAAATAGAATAAAAGCTCCATTTTGACCCACGCTGAGCACGTCCGCCCTTAATGGTTCTATTAATACTATCAACCAAAGGTACTTGATGGAATTCGAATTTAAATTCTTATGGATTCGTCACAATAAAAAAATAATAACAAACAAATTATGTACAGTTAAAGTGTTTGTAAAAAACTCCCCTATATTACCAATAATAATACACTCACTTTTTATTGTGACCCTTGACTTGATAGGAAACGACTCAAATGGAATAGTACAAAACTTAAATCCATTAGAATTAATGATTCTGTTACGGATAACAACGTAAAAAAAACGGTTTCGATCTACTTTCTGAGATAATGTAACCTAAATATTGCATTGGTATTTCCGTAATTTTAAGCGTGTAGAGAAGGGATGTTAAGGGCTTTGGCAATGGTCGTGCCAAAGAGCCCTGTAGAGCGAAGGGCGAATAGAGAGGAAATAAATTAATTACATACTATGATCGATGATTGATGTTTTGTTAATTTCACAACTAAGCTGTATTTGGCTAATATAAAGGGTAGCAATCACTATAAATAATAAAACACAACAAATCGCTTAAAATAAACGCAATGGCTTCAATTTTATCTCCCGCAAATCCTGGGATTCTACGAAATACCGGTTCCATAACAAAACAGAACATGATAAAACAGAACATGACAAAACAGAACAATGACAAAACATAACAACGATAAATATAACTATGACCTTTCAGGAAAAATATAAATTTAATATTGAAATTGTCCTATCTCTATTTTGTTGATAGATATGCGCCATAATAAATCAAAGTATAAACCCTCAAATAAACGGGACTTTGCCGGCAAGCTTAGGATATCTCATATTAATCAATATATTATATTCAACATGATTGGGTAACTAAGTACAACGTAATAATGACCTAACCTAACCTAAATAGATTCCACAAAAATTTATGTTTTATTTTTTCCCTGGCTATTCTGTTTTGTCATGTTCTGTTTTGCCCGGTTACCGAAATGCCAGTTGAAAAACGCTGCAAAAAATGTAGAGTATCACAATGCTCTTGAGTCTTGACTTTATCGATGCGTGGGGAATCCGCTAAAACCCTAGTCAGCTTTAGGATGTAGGGACCATGGTTATATTGCAAAAAAAAGTATTGGAGGTCACAAACACATGCAACAATCACTGTGGTCATGTATCAGTCATATTATATTATTAAGATTGCCTTACAGATCTCCTGGTGCCTCTAAGTATTTATCACGGCTCACAAACAAGTCTACGTACCCTTGCGAAATCTTTTGTTAAACCAAAACCTCTGAAAAATTCGTAGTATTATGATACTATATCGAAGCCTCCCCATGATCCCAGTGGACTCCTCCCTCCCTTACTCATACGCAGCAATATTTTGACGTCTGAATCCCAAGGCGAAAATTTGAGCAGAATGCAAAAATACATACTATAATACAAAGTTATTTATTGGAAGGATATGATTGAATGCTGTATGAATTTATTTAGACTTTTTTTTAAATAATGATTAGAAAATTAATACTATCAACCGAAAGTGCTTGATGGAATTTGAATTTAAATTAAATTATAATTGTGATTATTTAGGTACTATAATTTAAAATATAGGTAATAGAAAAAACAAGAAATGAAAATATAATTAATATTAAATTCTACAGGTTTTTTTAAAAAGGGTTGTCGATAGCTATTTTGGTTGTAACACCATTATCAAGACTATTCAGATAGGCCGTTTGCCTTTGCTTAAATACTATACGTGTATAGATAGAGACAGAATACATTTTCTTATTCGTTCCAAACAATATTATGACTTTTTTACATTATTATTAATTGTAATATTATTAATACTTTGAAAACCCTAAGTGGGTTTTTTAAAATGGATATCGAAATTTTCAAAATTTGTCAAAAGTACAGTGTTCGATGGTTATTTATTGACATTATTAATCAATTAAAATATTATTAGTATAATTGTCTTAATCGTGTGTTTAGATTATATTTAATAGTGGCGACGAATACACTACCAAATTTTCATTAATTATGTCAGACAAAATTTATCAAGAAATTAAACATAGCGTTAACGTAGCATTCAAAGCTAATAATAATCTAGGATTAAGCTTAAAAAATAGTAAAGATAAAATCAACAAACTGGAGAAAAGCGGAGTTTATAAAATAACATGTGGCACATGTAGTCTATGCTACATTGGTCAATCTGGCAGGTCAATAAAAACTCGTTTTGAAGAGCACCTCCGGTCTTTTAGGAATGGTAAAACAGATTCTCAGTTTGCTAAACATTTGATATCAAACTCGCATAGAATCAGTAACAATGAAACGCCACAATGTTTGTATATATGTAATAAAGGTCTAAAATTAAATTTACTTGAACAGTTGGAAATTAATCGCGAATTATCCAAAAGTAATCACATAATTAATGAAAATTTGGTAATGTATTCGTCGCCACTATTAAATATAATCTAAACACACGATTAAGACAATTATACTAATAATATTTTAATTGATTAATAATGTCAATAAATAACCATCGAACACTATAATTTTGACAAATTTTGAAAATTTCAATATCCATTTTAAAAAACCCACTTAGGGTTTTCAAAGTATTAATAATATTACAATTAATAATAATGTAAAAATTCATAATATTGCTGGAACGAATAAGAAAATGTATTCTGTCTCTATCTATACACGTATAGTATTTAAGCAAAGGCAAACGGCCTATCTGAATAGTCTTGATAATGGTGTTACAACTGAAATAGCTATCGACAAACCTTTTTAAAAAAACCTGTAGAATTTAATATTAATTATATTTTCATTTCTTGTAAAATGGAATTCTACCAAGTAAATGCTAACTCAATTAATTAAAAGAAAAAACAAAAAAAAATAGCATGTAAGTACGTATGTTCAATTGATATTATACAGTACCCACCAGTAGCGAAGGGTGGAGGATCCGCCATAAATAGTGCAAATTAAACTTTGATAGTCATACGTATTTGTTTTTATTAAACTAAGACTACAATAATTTACGGACGGTGTTGATTAAATTTAATTAAACCACGCGAAACCAAGCCATAATAGATAGTAGTAAAAAAATACTTATCTATGTATTTTAAAAATCAATTAAACCCTGTCTAAATCAAACCATAATAGTTTTGATATACTTTGAGTGATACGACAAAATTTTGCACACTTTTTCATTCATATTTATTTATTTTCGTTGAATTTAAAATACAGATTACACATATTGTTGGTTCATTTTTTTAAAATTCGATAACCCTAAACTAAGCTATAATGGATAAAAATATTATTCTTTCTCTAAAATATCCAAAGTTATGTATGATTTAATTGCATACATTTAGATATTGTATAGATAAACGAATATTTTTTGACTAATATCTATTATCGCTTGGTTCAGGGTTTAATTGAATTTTAAAAACTAACCAACACCATCTATAAACATTACTGTAGTCTTATTTCAATGAAGACAAATACGTATGATTGACATAATTTAGTGTGCACTATTTATGGCGGATTTTAACTTACTACCTCCACCCTTCGCCACTGGTACCCACCTTCTTATAAGCTGGCATTATGATGATGCGGTTGATGCTTTTTATTAGCCAATTATTTAATATAGCTTACCATTGTTTATTTGTTTTTTACTTAGTGGATAGGTATATTTAGTTCATGGTACGTTTCTCATTAGCTAATTTTATTAAATTATTATGCTCAGTTCATGGACCTAATAGGTTAAGAAAGTGATTAATATTCATTTCTCGTTAAAAAAAATCTGTTGCGTATCTTTTTAGTGAGGCTGCCAAGATCTTCACTGGATTGTAGAACCAATAACAAAGATGTATATCGGCATCTAAATCATATCCCCCTTTATTTATCACAGATATACGTCATCTCCAACTGAAATACTACTTACTATTCTATCGTAAAGGCAAGCAAGAAACTTCTCTCCACTTACGTCATCGTAAAATCCGGAAACACATCTTAAAAAGGTAACAATAAAATGGCGCGGCCACCGGAAATGCCTGGAAAATGGCGCCAAAGTGCGGATTGATAGCGGCTGTAAAAATCGCTAAGTGAATCCGGCAATAATATTGCGCCCACCTGGAAGACATAGGTGTGCTGTCATAAAGCCAGCCTTCTACGCATCGAATGCACCGCATGCTATTTTTTTATTTTAAATATGTAATGATTCAAAATATAAGTTGACTGTATAGATGTTGGGGACGCGTGGAATAGCTTCGAAGCAGAGACACTTACAGTAAAAACAAATGATTCGGTTCGTGGATTGTATGCGTACAAATACGTACATCGTAGTCAGCGATATGGGCACACCGACTGCCAGGTAATTAGTGGTACTAGTAGGGCTAAACACACCATCAACAAACCGAATCATTATTTTGTTTTTACTGTACCTTTAACTTGAAGTTGATGATTGGTTTCCGCCATGTGCATTGGCTAGTTGACGGTTTTTAAGCGTTTTTTACTGTGCGCCATCGAAGGCGGGCAAAACGTTTACTGATTTTTAATCAACTTGTCATCCTATCGATAGTGGAAATATTCCTTAAGTTGACTTCTGTCTGACTAGAGACAGATAAAATACTAATTTTTACTCCAATTAACATCGCTTGCAGCACTCGTCGTCTAGTGCGTAAGGAACTGGGCTCTCACATAGGAGCTCAGGGTTAGATTCCTTGTGAGGTCACAATGAATTTTTATGCTCATCGTCTGGGTGTTTATGTGTTCGTATCGCTTTTATAACTATTCAAATACACTACTGTCATTGGACCCTATGACCTATTGTAGTGTCAATATAATGCATATTTTAATTATAATATGACATAATAGTGTCAATTGCACTGTTCAATTGTTGTATCGCCGTGAAGATAATAAGGGTACTTTTGATGTGGGAATTGGCGTAAACAGGTAAATAATATTTTTTCTTTACCCAAGTGCCAGTTTTAGGTATGTGAAATTTCGAGGCGCTGACAAGTATTGAGACCCCCTCTTGCAAAAAGTTTTCTTTTTTTACTTCGTTTTTTCACACACTTAGGTTGTTTTGGTGGGTACTATGATGAAACGACCACTGAATCATGAAAAACTGTATATTAATCTTTTATATGCCTCACGATATTAGGTACTATTACACCTAGTGTCTGACAGGCCGCCGATTTTTAACGACACACGTTAACGCTTTCGCTGCTGAATAGATAATGAGATTTTAATTGCCCCCTTTAAAATGCACGTTAATTACATCGATTGGCCGCCTGGTCATTACGCACCGTGTGCGTCTTCCGCGTCCAAAGTATTAAACGTAGAGTGAAGCTCTTATTACAATCGCTGTAATACCGATAATTTGACCAGACGTCACTGTGTGTTTAATTTTTTTTTTAAATATCCAAATTAATCGACAGTGGCTAGTAATTCGACTTTAAAGTTGGGCGAGATAACTCGCAAAATTTTTATGTGCGGTCTTGTCGATCACGGCCTTATAGAGCGGTATAAGTCGCTGAAGGCATATAACCGGTTAAAAATATGACTATTATAATAGCTATCCACAAAATATCTATATAAATATTGATAGTGTAATAATTAGACCACTCGCCCAGCAAGCCAAAGATATTCGCATTTTACAAGATCCAAGTTTTTTTTAAATATTTAATATGTCTGACTCAGGGTTTTCCATATAATCTTGTATGTACCTATTTTTTCTTAAAATCTGTAATTATAGGAAATTATATAATATAACATTGTATGTTTTTCACGGATAAACAAACCTTTAGTCAATAAGACAATACAAATATTTACAACCGTCGTTTGGACTTTGTAGTCAGGGAAGTAAACGGGAAAAGAATGAAGGGGGCAAGAAACTACCCTGTAGGGTTGACATTTACTTTAAATAAGAAACATTTTTTTTTAACTTTAAATAAAACATTTTCAACCTTACTGGTAGGAAATAGCCTCCTGACCACCTTCTTCTTACAAACTTTCAACCCCAAATAATTCTTACCCGCAGTCCTCCATTAGTGAAGTTTCAAATTGATAGTCTTAACAAAAAATTGTATTTTTTTTAAATGATATTGGATGGATACCAATGTTTGGAATACCGGATTTATATAGAACGTATGTCATCGCAATGGCACCTGTGAATCAAATTTTAAAGTCTCTGGGTATATAATATATGGAAACCAGGCAAAATGTCACATTAAGTAATAAGTATTTTTATATTATAGAGTAGACATTAATTTTTATGAACATCATACTTAATTATATTATAACTTGGAAAAGCCTTGCGAAAGATACCGAGTATAAAAATCCCAAAGAAATCCTTCCGAAAGCAAAACTCAAACAAACGTCCTTATTCGTATCTTCATTACTTTAAGAGCCGAGCCACACCGGGCGACTCTGGTCTCGAGACCAGCCGCCGAGACCAGACCGATGCATGCAGTTATATGGACCATGCCCCACCTGGTCGCCCAGTAGTCGCGCAAGCAATAAAGTCGCGCGATCAGTAAAGTCTCGTTCGTGCACTCGGTCTGGTCTCCCGGTCTCCCGGTCTCCCGGTCTCTCTGGTCGGGCGATCGGTAGCGATGTATGAAAACATATAAGTAGCTATGTATTGAGCGCTGTCACACTAGGCGACCAGTAGCTGGCAGACACGCCGTGGAGAGAAAGTATTTTTTGCATACTTGCGTGTACATTCATTATTATTATTATTGGCTGCCTCTCTGGTCGCCGGCAAGTCGCCCGAGTAAATCACCCGAAGAGACCAGAGTCGCCCGGTGTGGCTCGGCTCTAAGTATTTATATTTTATTTTACATAATAATATGTGTTTCCGAGTCTGGTATACTATTACGTTATACTCGGAAACACCCAAGTCTGATATACTATTTTGTTCAATCAAGAATGCTATATTCTTAAATATTCAATAAAAATAAATCATTTTCACCGAAAATGACTAAGCTTGGTGCAGTCTTCACGGCCAGCTGTATTAGCCTGCAGCGTTGCTACAAGAACAATCTAAGCGTCAAGGTAAAAAAAAAATATTACCTTACCTTGAGATGTAATGCTATAGCATTAAGGAATGAGGTAAGGAAGAACTTTATTGCAGTGTCATTGTTACCAGTTCTGTCTTAACCCACAGTGTTGATACAAGAACGATCTACGCGTCAAGGTAAAAAAATCTTTCTTGTGATGCAATGCTGCATTAAGGTATGACGTAAGGATGTAATTTATTCCATCGTCATCATTGATCTTCCATGTCTCCATCGCACACACGATTTATGATAAGATACCGGAAAAGTTTGCGACAACCCTGCGCGTAATTTTGACACCGGAATACTAGGAGAGTCGTAATATTTTACGTCAGGTGATTTGTTGGCGGCTATCAAACCGGGAACTCCCGTTGATGACGTTTAGAGGTGAGAGAGATGACTTCTTCACGGACCGGGATTTTTTATGTGACCCTGTTACTATCGGATCATTGATCAACTGAAATGAAAGGGAGAAGTATTACACTTCCGTGGAAAAATAAACATGTAGTAGGTATCGTAAACAAAATAAAAGGGAGTTTTCAATTTTAAATGTAGATATCATAATAAACGTTTTAAATATATAATAATTATCAATAACCAATGTTATATGATTGTCTTGATTTATCTATATATCTGTAACGTGTTTTAACGTGTACATGTGTAAGAGATAGTGAGGCAGGGATCAGTTTTATTAAAAAATATGTAGTGACATAAAACATATTATACGAAAACGAAAATTTAAAATTTGAAAAAAACTGACGCAAATAAAGGAATGATTATTTATTTTAATCGGGTCGTGAAATAAAACAAAATATTGGATACTCTCATAATATTTTATAGAATACTAGCTGAAGTACCCGGCTTCGCACAGGGTCGCTTCGTGGGTATATTTATCTTAGATATTTAAAAAATAATAAGAGGTCATTGTTTTTTTAATATTAAAATATCGGTGTAATACAATATGGCAATATGAAAATAATTCTAATAGGAGTAAATTTCAAACAAAAGACCACTAAATTAAAATCGAATCCAAAATATGCAAACGTTATTAGTAGTAAAAAAAATCAAAATTGCATTGAACAAACAAACAATAAAAGTTGTATTTTATATAATACTAATTTAGAAGCAAGTGTGCGCACAACAACTGACAAAAGTTTCATCGCAATCGGACGAATGTTATAGGAACGCATACGAATAGAAAAAGATGATTTTTCTAATTCAGAATTCTTCGTGGGCATGCGCACGACAACTCACAAAAGTTTCATTGCAAATAGAAGGAGATAAAATAGAAGAAGAAGGAGATAGTTATTCTAATTCAGAAACCTTTGCGGGTTTTGGCGCAACTATTGACGAAAGTTTAAAGAAAGAAGAAAAATGAAGAAGAAGAAGATGATGATTTTTCTAATTCAGAAACCTTTATGGGTGTGCATACAACCACTTACCAAAATTTCATTGCAATCAGATGAATGGCATAGAAACGCATACGAATAAAAGAAAATAGAATGATGAAGAAGAAGAAAATGATGATTTTTCTAATTCAGAAACCTTTGCAAGTGTTGGCACAACCACTAACGAAAGTTTCATCGCAATCGGATGAATGGTATAGGGACCATACAAATAAAAGAAGATAGAATGATGAAGAAGAAGAAGATGGTTGTACTAATTCAGAAACCTTCGCGGGCGTGCGCACAACAACTGGTCAAAATGTCATCACAATCGGATGAATGGCATAAGAACGCATACAAATAGAAGAAGAAAAAGGTGGTTGTACTAATTTAGAAACCTATGCGGGCGTGCGCACAACAACTGGTCAAAATTTCATCGCAATCGGATGAATGGCATAAGAACGCATACAAATAGAAGAATAAAAAGATGATTGTACTAATTCAGAAACCTTTGCGGGCAAGGGCACAACACTTTATCAAAGTTTCATTGCAATCGGATGAATGGTATAGGAACGCATACGAATAGAAGAAGAAAAAGATGGTTGTACTAATTCAGAAACCTTTGCGGGCTTACGCACAACTGGTCAAAATTTCATCGCAATTGGATAAATGGTATAAGAACGCATACGAATAGAAGAAGATAGAATAGAAGAAAAAGAAGAAAAAATGGTTGTATCAATTCAGAAACCTTTGCGGGCGTGAACACAACACTTGATTCAATTTTCATTGCAATCGGATGAATGGTATAGGAACGCATACAAATAGAAGGAGAAGAAGATGGTTGTACTAATTCAGAACCCTTCGCGGGCGTGCTCACAACAACTGGTCAATCAGATGAATGGTATAGGAACACATACAAATAGAAGAAGATAGAATAGAAGAAGAAGATGGTTGTACTAATTCAGA